>RQTK01000394.1:97652-117866 GCA_003991915.1 Elysia chlorotica
ATTATCATTATCATCATCATTATTATTATACTACCCAAAACAGCAGATCTGTCCGCTGCTACACTGGCCGTATGTGCCGTGGTTTCCCTTGGGGCAATCCAAGATGTCCGCCAAGCAGGTTCCTTGGTAGATCAGGCTACACACCGATGAGGAATCGGTCGATGATGAGGAAGATGATGAGGATGACGAAGAAGAAGAGGAGGAGGAAGAAGATCCTGATCCTGTTGATGATGATGATGATCCTGATGATGAAGATGATGATGATGATGAAGATGAAGAGGAGGAGGAAGAGGAAGAAGATCCTGAAGATGCGGTAGCTGATGCGTCGATGGGGTATGCGCTGAAAGAGGAAGAATAAAACCTGATAGAATTATTTTTCTCTCAGTCTCACTCTCTCTGTCTCTCCCTTTTCATCTCATACACTCGCCCTTCCTCTGTCTATCTCTCTCTCTCTCTCTCTCTCTCTCTCTCTCTCTCTCTATTTCTCACTCTCTCTATCTCTCTCTCTTTAAAAAAATCTAACTTATCAATAGAGTAAATAAGTTTTATGTTCTTACCTATCTAAATATATTTCTACCTACAACTCCTTGTTCTACCTAAAATCTATAACTAATATCAAAGTTCGCCTACATAATTATACCTAAACTCCCTACATCATTCTACCTATACCCCCCAACATTTACCTTTATTTGTCTACATCTACCTACATTTACATATATTTACCTATTCATATACACATCATTTTTTTAACGAAGAGTTTCCAATGAAATTATATGTGTGTATGTGTGCAAATGAGTGTGAAATAGTGTAATTTTTGAATACATGTATCTGTGTTATTCTGTTACCAACCAAAATTTTCCTTTTGGACTAAATAAGTAAAATTTTCTTATCTTGTCCTACATACAGGAGGGTACGGTGGCCCTGGAGTAGAACATAGGCTTCCAACGCAAAAGTTCCGGGTTCAAATCCTGGCGATTTCGCTCCCTACTGGTTGGGTCGGTGTCAGTTTAATGTGACCGGCTGAGACAGGAGTCATGGTATCCCCGTCCTGTCTCGTGTGTGTCAGCACATAAAATTGTCAGACGTCAGAATTATGGTCCGCCCACAATTATGTAGTGCTAATGTTGGACGTTAAACCAACTCATCAACAACAACAAGAACAAGTCGTACATCCACCTACAACCACCTACATCCACCTATATCTACCTACATCCACCTTTATCTGCCTACATCTACCTACACCCACCCTTATCCACCTACACCCACCCTTATCCACCTACATCCACCTATACCCATCTTCATACACCTTCATCTACCTATATCCACCTTCATCCACCTACATCTACCTACACCCACCTTTATCCACCTACATCCACCTATATCCACCTTTATCTACCTACATCCACCTACATCCACCTACATTCACCTACACCCACCTATATCCACCTTAATCCACCTACAACCACCTACAACCATCTACATCCACCTTTATCTACCTACATCCACCTTCATCTACCTACATCCACCTACACCCACCTGAACCCTCCTACAAATGTGTATCGATTTTAGTTTTTCTAAAAGAAAATAGTATCGTCTTCATTTTTTGTGTAACCATGTTTATTTTTATTATAATTATTATGTGTGAAATACATGTAACAGGTCCAAATCGATTTTCCCTCAAAGGGACAAATAAAGATTATCTTATCTTATCTTATCTTACATCTACCTACATCCACCTACACCCACCTTCATCCACCTACACCCACCTTCATCCACCCACATCCACCTACACCCACCTTCATCCACCTACACCCACCTACATCCACCTACACCCGCCTACACCCACCTTCATCCACCCACATCCACCTACACCCACCTTCATCCACCTACACCCACCTTCATCCACCTACATCCACCTACACCCGCCTACATCCACATACACCCACCTTCATCCACCTACATCTACCTACATCCACCTACACCCACCTACATCCACCTACATCCACCTACATCCACCTACACCCACTCCACTTTCATCCACCTTCACCCACCTTCATCCACCTTTATCCACCTACATCCACTTACGGTACATCCGCCTTCATCCACCTACATCCACATACACTCACCTACACCCACCTACACCCACGTTTATCCACCTACATCCACCTTTATCCACCTACACACACCTTCATCCACCTACATCCACCTTTATCCACCTACATCCACCTACCCAAAACAGCAGACCTTGCCTCCATCACACTGCCCATATGTGGCGTGGTTGCCAGTGGGACATGACATCAGGTTAGTTAGGCATGTCCCACCATAAACATCCTGGCATAGATAATGTTGAGGGGCGCTGCCAGATTGCACTGTGGTTGCCGGTTTGGCCGTGGTTGGTGGAGCTGTGGGTTGCGTCGTGGCTTTCGTTGTCTGAACCGTGGGGTTAATAGGCTTCGAGCTGGCGAGGAAAAATTGTGAAGGTTTAAGGGAACTGGAGGGTTGTTTGGTTGAGTGAAGTTAAGTTAAGTTGTTTGTTTAATATCCAATGTCAGTATTATAATAGGCAATATTGTGGACGGGCCTCAAACCTGACTTCTGTCAATTTAACAAGCTGCGACGAAAGATAGAGTTTAGTTAAGTTGTTTGCTTAATGTACAATGTCAGCACTATACATGTATAGGCTATATTGTGGACGGGCCTCAAATCTGAGTTCTGTCAATTTTACAAGCTGCGACGCAAAAACCGAGTTGAGTTGAGTTCAGTTGAGTTGGTTTAACGTACAACATCAGACCTATATAGGCTATATTGTGGATGGGCCTCAAGACTGACATCTGTCAATTTTACAAGCTGCGACGCAAAGACAGAGTTGAGTTGAGTTGATTTGAGTTGGTTTAACGTACAACATCAGACCTATATAGGCTATATTGTGGGCTATATTGTGGATGGGCCTCAAGTCTGACTTCTGTCAGTTTTACAAGCTGCGACGCAAAGACAGAGTTGAGTTTAGTTAAGTTGTTTGTTTAACATCCAACATCAGCACTATATAGGCTATATAAATATTGTTCATTTAAAATAGGATTTTATTTTATCATAGGTAAATGCCAGTGTCATAAATTTTGTAGATCCTAAGAATTTTCTAATAACTTATGATTGAAAGGTATTAAGACATAATCTGTTTTGTTACATGGCAAACAAGACTTTATATCTTGTAAATTTAAAACTATATTAGTCCCCTACAAAATGTATACACCTCCATTTACCCACATATCAATTTCTTACATTTATCTAGTATACCCTACATCAACCAATACTCCCCTACATCTACCTATTATTACCTTACATCTACCTATATCTCTCCAACATCTACCCATATCTCCCCTACATCTACCTATATACTCCCCTACAACTACCTATATCTCCCCTACATTTATCTATACCCCCTACATCGATCTATATTTCCAATACACCTACCTATATTTCCCTACATTTACCTATATCTCACCAACATCTACCTATATCTCCCCTACATTTATCTATGTTCTCCTACATCTACCTATATCCCCTTACATCTACCTATATCTCCCCTACATTTACCTACACCTACCTGTATTTCCCCCACATTTACCTATATACTCCCCTACATCTACCTACACCTATTTATATCTCCACTACATTTACCTATATACTCCCCTACATCTACCTATAATCTCTCGTACAACTATCTATATACTCCCCTACATCTACCTATTATTACCTTACATCTACCTATATCTCTCCAACAACATCTACCTATATCTCCCCTACATCGACCTACATCTACCTATATCTCCCCTACATTTACCTATATACTCCCCTACATCTACCTATTATTACCTTACATCTACCTATATCTCTCCAACAACATCTACCTATATCTCCCCTACATTTACCTCTATCTCCCCTTCATTTACCTATATCTTCCCTACATCTACCTACACTCTCTTACATTTACCTATATCTCCCCTACATCTACCTATATCTCCCCTATTTTTACCTACTATCTCCCCTACATTTACCCATATCTCCCCTACATACTCCCCTACACCTACCTACCCAAAGCAACAGACTTGACCGCCGTCACACTGACCATACGTGGCGTGGTTGCCGGTGGGACAAGCCGTGGCGTCAATCATCTACCTACACCTACAGTATTTCCCCCACATTTACCTATATACTCCCCTACATCGACCTACACCTACCTATATCCCCCCTACATCTCCCCTACATTGCTCTATATACTCCCCTACATCGACCTACATCTACCTATATACTCCCCTACATCGACCTACACCTACCTATATACTCCCCGACATCGACCTACACCTACCCATATCTCCCCTACATCGACCTACATCTACCTATATTTCCCCTACATCGACCTACATTTACCTATATACTCCCCTACATCTCCCCACATCTCCCTTACATCTACCTATAATCTCTCATACATCTACCCATATCTCCCCTACATCTACCTATAATCTCTCATACAACTACCTATATACTCCCCTACAACTACCTATATTTTCCCAACATCTACCAATACCTCCCCTACATTTACTTATATACTCCCCTTTTTTATCTCCCCAATATCTACCTACACCTACCTACACCCCCCTTACATTTACCTATATTCCCCTACATCGACCTACACCTCCCCTACATCTACCTATATATCTCCTACATCTACCTACACCTCCCCTACATCTACCTAATGGTCCCCTACATCTACCCATATTCCCCTACATTTACCTATAATTCCTATACATCTACCCATATCTCCCCTACATCGACCTACATCTACCCATATCCCCCTACATCGACCTACAGCTACCTACCCAAAGCAACAGACTTGACCTCCGTCACACTGGCCATACGTGGCGTGGTTACCGGTAGGACAAGCCGTGGCGTCAATCATCTACCTACACCTACAGTATTTCCCCCACATCTACCCATATCTCCCCTACATCTCCCCTACATCTACCCATATCTCCCCTACATCTCCCCTACATCTACCCATATCTCCCCTACATCTCCCCTACATCTACCCATATCTCCCCTACATCTCCCCTACATCTACATATATACTCCCCTACACCAACCAACATCTACCTATATCTCCCCTACATTACCTATAATCTCCCCTACATTTACCCATATCTCCCCTACATCTACCTATATCTCCCCTACATTTACCTACATACTCCCCTACATCTACCCATATCTCCCCTACAACTACCTACACCTACCTGTATTTCCCCCACATTTTCCTATATACTCCCCCACATCTACCTATATCTCCCCTACATCTACCTATATCTCCCCTACATCGACCTACACCTACCCTACATTTACATACATACTCCTCTACATCTACCTACATACCCCCCAACATCGACCAATATCTCCCATAAATTGACCTACACCTCCCGTACATCTACCTATATCTCCCCCACATCTACCCATGTCTCCCCTACATCGACCTACACCTACCTACCCAAAGCAACAGACTTGACCGCCGTCACACTGGCCATACGTGGCGTGGTTGCCGGTGGGACAAGCCGTGGCGTCAATCATCTACCTACACCTACAGTATTTCCCCCACATTTACCTATATACTCCCCTACATCGACCTACATCTACCTATATCTCCCCTACATCTCCCCTACATTGCTCTATATACTCCCCTACATCTACCTACACCTACCTACCCAAAGCAACAGACTTGACCTCCGTCACACTGACCATACGTGCCGTGGTTGCTGGAGGGACAAGCCGTGGCGTCAATTAGACACGTCCCCCCGTATACGTCGTGGCACAGATAGTGTTTGGGGGCCGCGCCGGATAGCGTCGTAGCTGCGGGCTTACTCGTGGTTGGACGCGGAGTTGTCACGTCGTAGGCCCTGATGGACAATATGAAAAAACAAAACAAAAACAATAAAGGAGGGTTAGAATACACATGGAACGCAATGTCTGTAGTGTCTAACGTCATCAAGGCGTAGGTCTCAATTTCAGTGGGTCTCACATTATTTTTAGCGTTACAGCTTCTAGTTCTACTGAGAGTTACTTTGTACATACATGAAGATTAGATACCTCGGGGGGAATGCACAAACAAGACGTAGCTTACGTCTCGTCATTACAATATAAGATTAGAACAAGGGTTAGAATGCACAAAAAAGACGTAGCTTACGCCTCGTCGTAACAATAGAAGATTAGAACAAGGGTTAGAATGCACAAAAAAGACGTAGCTTACGCCTCGTCGTTACAATAGAAGATTAGAACAAGGGGTAGAATGCACAAAAAAGACGTAGCTAGCCGTCACACTGACCATACGTGGCGTGGTTGCCAGACGGACAAGCCGTGGCGTCAATCAGACACGTCCCCCTGTACACGTCGTGGCACAGATAGTGTTTGGGGGCCGCGCCGGATAGCGTCGTAGCTGCGGGTTGACTCGTGGTTGGCCGCGGAGTTGTCACGTCGTAGGCCCTGATGGACAAAAACAAAACAAAACAAACAACAAGAAACGAGGGTTAAAATGCACAAATATGGCGTAGATTACGTCTCGTCGAAAGCCTTCTTGTTCTTATAATGTCACTTTGGGTCCCGGATACGCAAAGTATCTTTTAAGAAGACCACCTGTACCTTTAACTTCTTTTTAAGGGGGTGGGGAGGGGGTGCGAGAAACTGGTACAAGTAATAAAGCGTTGGTCTGTCAATCGGGAGGTCTCTGATTCGAATCCCAGGATCGGTCGAAATTGTATTTGTCCAATGTTGTCTCCTAGTCCTACTGGTTGGGTCGGTGTCAGAATAATGTGATCGGCTGAGACAGGAGCCATGGCATCGCCGCCCTGTCTCGTGTGTCGCAGCACACACAATTGTCAGACGTTCGTCTTGGGACCCGTCCACAATGTAGCCTATAACGTGCGGACGTTGGCATTAATTAAGTAAACAGAGCTGTACACAACCCTAACCCTCTAGGAAAAAAAAATTGTTTTTGTTTCTGTTTTTATCACATATCTCTTTTTTCTTGAATAATATTTCAAGACCATAACTTATCATTTTGAGCAGAAGATACAAGATGTCTTTTTTTCAATCTCTATGTTATTGTACTGGTAGACACGAATCATTTTGAGGAGATTGTAAAAACTAGAAAACTTGAAAAAAAAATATGTCTATGTGTAGTCAATAATCATTTTGAGGAGATGGTAAAAACTAGAAAATTTAAAGAACAAAGTCTTTATGTTCTTTTGCTTGTGGACAATAACCATTTGTTAGGAGATTGTAAAAACGATCTATATTCTTTTACTTGTAGACACTACAAAAACCATTTTGAGGAGATGGTACAAATTAGAAAACTTAAACACAAAACTCTCTATGATCCATTACTTGTAGTCAATAATCATTTTGAGAAATGAGGATATGGTAAAAACGATCTATGTTCTTTTACTTTTAGACACTACAATAATCATTTTAAGGAGATGGTAAAAACTATGTTCGTGTATTAATTTTGTAGTTGTAGACAATACATGATTTGAGGAGATGGTAAAAACTCTCTATGTTCTTTTACTTTTAGACACTACAATAATCATTTTAAGGAGATGGTAAAAACTATGTTCGTGTATTAATTTTGTAGTTGTAGACAATACATGAGTTGAGGAGATGGTAAAAACTCTCTATGTTCTTGTACTTTTAGACACTACAATAATCATTTTAAGGAGATGGTAAAAACTATGTTCTTGTATTAATTGTGTAGTTGTAGACAATACATGATTTAAGGAGATGCTAAAAAATCTCTATGTTCTTGTACTTGTAGACAATATATGTAATCATTTTGAGGAAATGGTAAAAAAAACTATCTACGTTATTGTACGAGTAGACAATATTCATTTTGAGGAGATGGTAAAAAATCTTTATGTTCTTGTACTTGTAGCCAATAATCATTTTGAGAAGATGGTCATAACTCTCTATGTTCTTGTACTATAGACAATATTCATTTTAAGGAGATGGTAAAAACTATGTTCTTGTGTTAATTTTGTAGTTGTAGACAATACATGATTTGGAGAAGATGGTAAAAAATCTCCATGTTTCATTACTTGTAGACAATACATGTAATCATTTTTTGAGGAGATGGTACAAAAATCTATGTTTCATTACTCGGAGACAATAATCATTTTGAGATGGTTAAAAATCTATCTATGTTTTTGTACTAATGAGGAGGTCAGGATCAAAACGCACTAAGTTCCATAGCGGTGTTTTTTGAGAAAATAAGGAAAAAATTAAATTTAGATAATATATGTTCACACTATATCTAACTAATGTTGCGTTTACATAAGTGTATGGGATATAAGCAAGATGTGTGATGAGTATTATTGCTAGAAAACCATTTGAAGACCACAATGGGAAAATCAGACAAGTCACATTTGACAACTTTCAAGATAGGCCTAATTCAATTTTAGGTTTCAAAATGCTCCTTATTCATCAGTTTCTGCAGGATCTACCTAGAACCTTTTCAGTCCTAAAATAACGGTTTTTGAATTGAATACCTTCTTGAGATGCAAGAAAAAGATATGCTTCGTACGCTAATGTGCAAAACTAAATTTATCCAAATTGGTGACATATCTGTTTTTCCAACTGTGGTCTTCATTCGTATAAAAAAAATTGGGATAATAACTTTGGCACTCAGTACTTTTTGATTTTGACAGACATATGGACTTGGAGATGGTCAAAACTGACTTCCCCTGATCAGTGGTCACTCACCCGAAGCAGCAGACGTCCTGAGCAGTATCGCACTGACCGTAGGTGGCGTGGTTCCCAGTTGGACACTGCATGAGGTCAGTCAGGCACGTCCCCCCGTACCGGTCAACGCAGACTGTTTGGATTTTAACTCAGTGAAGTGGTTAAGATTTTGTAAGCTTTGAATTAATTTTAATGACAGGAGAGGAAAGTAACCATTGCCAGCGATCAATCTTTTAGTTTCACTTTTATTAAAGTTGTATCCTCCGATTAAAGCTTTTATTATAGATTAATATTTATTTAAACTTACAGATTTTCTCCCAACCCCCTGTGACTTTTCTATGTATTGTTGAATAATAATTATTCATTATTTTAAGCTTACAAGTTTTCGCCCAATTTCCTATGACTTTTCTATGTTAACAATAACATAATTATCTTTGATGTATTTTTATCTTTCATGATATATATTACTGTTTCAGAATAATTTGCTCAAATTGTTTTTCCGAATGCAACCGGTTTTTTTTTTTTTTTGGAATTACAATAAGGATGTGAAATTTTTATTGCTCCTTTTTTGTTTTTAAAGTGGCCAAAACTGTTTAATTGCTACTTTGTTTTGTTTTACTACTTTTTTTAAATTTAGTTTTCAAAAGCAACTAATCAATCTGATCTAACGCACATCGTCCAATCAAACTTACTTGAAGCAGAAGAAATTCCAAAGAAGGCACAGCAAAAAAATAGCGCGCAATTATATAAAACATTCATTTTCAAACAATTTTCGTGCTACGCCTTTGTAACTTGTAAGCAGTTTTTATCCTGTCGAAATAATTGTGTGACTTGAAAAAATCCACAACTTTAGTAGAACGAACACGATAGAAGGCCTACTAAAAAAAGTTTATGTAATTATTATTACAAATTTTTCGAAAATATTACTAGTCTAATTAATCAAGAACAAGCCCAAATAGGCCTAGATCTACAGCTTTTTTTTTTGTATTAAAGATTCTTTAAACTTTACTTTCCCCCTCAATTTTTCCCTCTACTTTCCCTTGTAGCGTTTTCTGCCAGGTGGTACAAAAAGAACGAGGCGCAGTAGAAGGAAACTAGACGTCAATCGGCAAATGCAGCGTTCAGAAGGCAATCACTTCAAGTTGCTTATCTAGCAGCTTGTGGCTTTAACTTGTAAGCTACGCTGAATTATATTGCGTTGACTTGGTTGTTTAACATCTAACGTCAGCTGTTTTTGTTGTTGTTGAGTTGGTTTAACATCCAACATCAGTACTATATAGACTATGTTGTGGGCGGGGCCCAAGACTGATGTCTGACAATTTTATGTGCTGCTACACATGAGACAGGGAACTGACACCGACCTAACCAGAAGGGGGGCAAAATCGACAGGGGCCGAACCACGGACCTTTTGCGTCGGAAGCCGGTGTTGGAAGTTAAACCAACTCATCTACAACTTCTAACAATGTAAGTTGTAACCATAGATCTATACGTGACCGGCCGAGACAGGAGTCATGGCATCCCCGCCCTGTCTCGTATGTGGCAGCACATAAACTTGTCAGACGCCAGTCTTAGGTCCCGTCCACAATATAGCTTATATAGTGCTGATGTTGGACGTTAAACCAACTCATCTACAACTTCTAACAATGTAAGTTGTAACCATAGATCTATACGTGACCGGCCGAGACAGGAGTCATGGCATCCCCGCCCTGTCTCGTATGTGGCAGCACATAAACTTGTCAGACGCCAGTCTTAGGTCCCGTCCACAATATAGCTTATATAGTGCTGATGTTGGACGTTAAACCAACTCATCTACAACTTCTAACAATGTAAGTTGTAACCATAGATCTATACGTGACCGGCCGAGACAGGAGTCATGGCATCCCCGCCCTGTCTCGTATGTGGCAGCACATAAACTTGTCAGACGCCAGTCTTAGGTCCCGTCCACAATATAGCTTATATAGTGCTGATGTTGGACGTTAAAAGCTTTTATTATAGATTAATATTTATTTAAACTTACAGATTTTCTCCCAACCCCCTGTGACTTTTCTATGTATTGTTGAATAATAATTATTCATTATTTTAAGCTTACAAGTTTTCGCCCAATTTCCTATGACTTTTCTATGTTAACAATAACATAATTATCTTTGATGTATTTTTATCTTTCATGATATATATTACTGTTTCAGAATAATTTGCTCAAATTGTTTTTCCGAATGCAACCGGTTTTTTTTTTTTTTTGGAATTACAATAAGGATGTGAAATTTTTATTGCTCCTTTTTTGTTTTTAAAGTGGCCAAAACTGTTTAATTGCTACTTTGTTTTGTTTTACTACTTTTTTTAAATTTAGTTTTCAAAAGCAACTAATCAATCTGATCTAACGCACATCGTCCAATCAAACTTACTTGAAGCAGAAGAAATTCCAAAGAAGGCACAGCAAAAAAATAGCGCGCAATTATATAAAACATTCATTTTCAAACAATTTTCGTGCTACGCCTTTGTAACTTGTAAGCAGTTTTTATCCTGTCGAAATAATTGTGTGACTTGAAAAAATCCACAACTTTAGTAGAACGAACACGATAGAAGGCCTACTAAAAAAAGTTTATGTAATTATTATTACAAATTTTTCGAAAATATTACTAGTCTAATTAATCAAGAACAAGCCCAAATAGGCCTAGATCTACAGCTTTTTTTTTTGTATTAAAGATTCTTTAAACTTTACTTTCCCCCTCAATTTTTCCCTCTACTTTCCCTTGTAGCGTTTTCTGCCAGGTGGTACAAAAAGAACGAGGCGCAGTAGAAGGAAACTAGACGTCAATCGGCAAATGCAGCGTTCAGAAGGCAATCACTTCAAGTTGCTTATCTAGCAGCTTGTGGCTTTAACTTGTAAGCTACGCTGAATTATATTGCGTTGACTTGGTTGTTTAACATCTAACGTCAGCTGTTTTTGTTGTTGTTGAGTTGGTTTAACGTTCAACATCAGAGCTATATAGCCTATATTGTGGGCGGTCCCCAAGACTGACGTCTGACAATTTTATGTGCTGCCACACACGAGACAGGATACCATGACTCCTGTCTCAGCTGGTCACATTAAACTGACACCGACCCAACCAGTAAGGAGTGAAATCGCCAGGGCTCGAACCACGGACCTTTTGCTAAAAAAAATTAAGCGGGGCGCGGTGGTCCTGGGCTAGAACGTCGGCTTCCGACGTAAAAGGTCCAGGTTCGAGCCCTAGCGAGTGCGCTCCCTACTGGTTGAGTCGGTGTCAGTTTAATGTGACTGGCTATGACAGGAGTCATGGTATCCCCGCCCTGTCTCGTGTGTGGCAGCACATACAATTGTCAGACGTCCGACTTGGGGCCTGTCCACAATATAGCCTATATAGTACTGATGTTAGACGTTAAACCAACACATCTACAACTTCTAACAATGTAAGTTGTAACCATAGATCTATATGTGACCGGCTGAGACAGGAGTCATGGTATCCCCGCCCTGTCTCGTGGCAGCACATAAAATTGTCAGGCGTCTGTCTTGGGTCCCGTCCACAATATAGACTCTATGGTGCTGACTCAATTCAAATCAACTCTTTCCTTCTCTCTTTTCTCCATAAAATCATAGAACTCATCAACTTAAATGCTTAGTATGTATATTGTTTTATAAGGCCCAGAAATAATTGTATGATATTGAAATAGAAATTGTTTTTTCCAATGTGCTTTCCTATCTAAAATCGTAAAACCAACACAGTGGAATCGGTTTCACGTGAACCCTGTTTAAGATGTATTAGTGCTGATGTTGGACATTAAACCAACTCAACTACAAACTAACATAGTTAAATAGAGCCTAGTGCTTCGGGAAACTACGAAAGTTTCCGTACTGAACACGCCTCGGAAGTTAGCTCCCTAATCAGCGACGCACTCTGTGGGTGACGTGTGACGTGTGCCGTGACGTAAGACGGCGGTTATGTCAGGCCTTAGGTCTTCCACCTTCCAAGGCAACGCAAAGTCTGCAAGACTCAAACAGCAGAATTATACCGGTACTAGATTCTAGATAGATCTACATGTATCTTGAATTTACACAATGTCTTCCTACTCCGAGTCGCGCGCTGATAAGGATAGATTTTCTACGTGTTCTAGAGATGGTTCGAAATATTATGGTACATGTACTTCTAGAGTTTTGTAACTTCTAAGTTCTAGAGAAGCCCGGACGGCGAATTGGTGCAAATGGTAGAGCGTTGGTTTTACAATCAGAAGGTCCTTGGTTCAAATTAAATCAAACCATAATTTCAGACATACTCATAAATGTATTTGTCTGAATTCGTCCATTGCTGGTGAGGTATGTGTCAGTATAAGCTACATGTATAATGGGACTGGCAAAGACAGATGTAGTGTACAATGTAGTGCTATCCTCGCACTCTCTCTTTGTAGCACATAAAATTATCAGACGTTAGTCTTTGGGCTCTTTCCACAAAATGGCCTATATAAAATTATAAAGCTGACGTTGGACGCAAACCAACCCTAGAGATACTCTAGAGTGGGTTGAGGTTGGGGTTGGTTTAACGTCCAACAGCAGCACTATAATAGGCTATATTGTGGACGGACCCCAAGACGGACCAGTAGGGAACGCAACAGCCAGGATTCGAACTCGGGACATTTTGCATCGGAAGCCGATGTTCTACCCCTGGACCACCGCGCCCCCCGAGAGATACTCTAGATGCGGCTAGGGTCTAATCAAAACTCTTCTACCATCTTAGTTATTTCTCACTATAGAATGACTCGATCTGAATTTAGTAGGCGCTATTTCTGTTCTAACTTCTATTCTATTGAATTGTCGAAAAATCCGCCGCTTGAAATAAGGCAACGGGTTTTTTTTATAAGCAACTTTTATGTCCTCCTTTCAAAAATAGAGAGCGAGAAAGAGAGAGGGTAGAAAAAAAGAGAGAAAGGGAGAGAGAGAGAGATAGAGAGAATAGAGAACAAGAACAGTAATGACAGACAAATAGAGATGGGTAGATAGAATAAGCAAAAGGGTGACAAAGATGATAATTATAACATTAACAAAAAGGAAACACGAGTAATACCAACAACTCAAATTGAAACATTCAACATTTCAAATAAGACGACAAACTGGATAAAAACAAAACACATGCACAAAACGATTTATTAAGAAAGAACAATAAAACAAATTTTGTTAGAAAAAGTTTCCGAATGATTTATTTTATTGTTTAAGTGGTGGTGAAAAAAAACCCACCAACAATAATTATTGACTCTCGATGGAAGGGGCTTAAACTATCTAATGAAAAACGTCAAAAGCAGTTGAGAATGAGATACATGTATTGAGAAATTAGTTAAATTGTGTTGATGAAGTCCTTAAGAATCACATTAAACTGACACCGACCCAACCATTAGGAAACGAGAAATTAGTTAAATTGTGTTGCTGAAGTCCTTCAGAATCGGCGGGTCGAAACATGAATGGATACACATTTATAAGGAATGAGATTTCACACAGTTATACCACCTTGTTGGAAGTTGTAGTTATTGTTGTTGTTGATTTGGTTTATTTGAAAAACATCAACAGCTACTGAAGAAATGAGAAATCAGGTAATGAGTTATAAAGTGTTGCTGAAGTCCTTAACTTAAGGCTTAAGAATCTGTGAGTCGAAAAATGAATCGATACATATGTATAAGGAATGAGCGATTGCAACGAGTTATTCCATCTTATTGTGTTAGTGAGATAGTTTTTGACGCCCAACATCAGAACAATATAGTCTATATAGTGGACGGTCCCCAAGACGGAAGTCTGACAATTTTATGTGCTGCCAAACACGAGACAGGGCGGGGATACCATGACTCCTGTCTCAGCCGGTCACATTAAACTGACACCGACGCAACCAATGAAATTCTAAACCGATCATGGGATTCAAACCGCAGACTCCCCAATCTGGAGACCATCGCTCTACACTTGAGCCATTTCGGCTCCAATGTCTTCTAGTCCTACGGACGTCACTCTACTCTTGCAAAAATCAAATTCCATGTTGACTTTCAACCCATCACCATAACACACAACTCGGGAGATCTGGGATTGTTGTTGTTGTTGTTGAGTTGGTTTAACGTCCAACATCAGCACTATAAACGCTATATTGTGGACGGTCCCCAAGACTGACGTCTGAAAATTTTTTTATGTGCTGCCACACACGAGACAGGACGGGGATACCATGACTCCTGACTCAGTAGGTCACATTAAACTGACACCGACCCAACCAGTAGGGAGCGCAAAGACCAGGGTTCGAACTCGAACCTTTTGCGTCGGAAGTCGATGTTCTACCCCAGGACCACCACGCCCCCCGAGAGATGAGGGATACAACCAACCAGGATTTGACAAAGATCATCTACTACATACATGGTCTAGGAGCAAAACTTTTCAAAAAGCCTGCAGAACCTGTTTTTCATTGCAGTCCATACTTCTGTAGACTTGTTCTTTTATGGAGATTCGTTAAACATAATCAAAAGAAAACAGAAAAAACCCTGATTGGACTGCTTATTAGATCTATATGTTTCACGTTATATTTAATAATGTTCATGATGTGAAAATTTTAGAACATGTTTTGATAGTACACAAAAAAATTACATTAAAAAAAAAGGCAAACAAAAAGAATAAAAACACAAACAAAATTAAATATAACAAAAATTGGTACAAATTAAAAAAAGAGTGCAAACAACACAAAACAATGGCAGAAAATCGAAACCTGTAATGCAAATCAGGCAAACCAACAAATAGCGAACAACATCCAAATATTGGGATGAAATCAACGGTTTTCATTACAAAATTTGTAAGTAAAATTAAATAAAGTCAACAAGAAATAAAATAACAAACAAACAAACAACAACAACAAAAAAAGATCAAAATTGAAATTCGATTTTAATATTTAACACAAATGAAAACATTCAAAATATAACAAAACAGCGAATTACATGAATAGTCTAAAATATTTGTGCTAGCTAAAAAGATTATCATCTAAGAAAAAAACGCATCATACAAATTACAATTGTGTCATTCATTGTATATTGTGTGTATTGGCAGAATAACATCATAGCTTGCTCTCTATTTCCAATAAGTGTACCTGTCTTGAAATTAATTAATAAACACACCACCACTTGATTGAGTTAAGTAAGGGCCTATCTAACTTCCAAAACGCTAAAGATTCTAATTTAAAAAATGAGATCACATTGAATATAATAAAAACTGGACTTAGGAAATGTTAGTGAGAAAGAATTTAAAAAATGAGATCACATTGTAGATTTTAAAAACAAGACTTAGGAAATGTTAGTGAGAAAGAAATAATTTTTTCCCCGATCGTGGGGTTTGAACTAGGGACCTCCTAGTTGGGAGACCAATGCTTTAACACTCGAGCCTGATTGGCTCCAGTTGGATCTAGAGTTTGGAAACTTGTAGAGATGGTTTTTGGATTTCAGAAGTCTTCACCTCTTCACAAACTTTTTACATTTTCTTTTTTACGTTTTAGTGGGATACAATAAGACACTTTTAATTTTTAATTTTTTTATTTTTTATTGACGTCATAATGGGATACAATAACACTTTTAATTAATTATTTATTCATTTTCGTCATCTGATAGATCATTTGATTTTACATTGTTGTAACTTGTAACATACATTAAAAATGTAACATTATTTTGTATTCCTTAGAAATTGTCTTCGTTCACATTTATGATATAAATTCAATGCAACCTCAAACAATAGGTGGAACAGCTTAATCTCTTTCTGAACCTTTTTCCAAACAGACCACATGAATTGAATACCAGGGTGTTGGTTGGTTGGTTGGTTGGGTTGGTTTAACGTCCAACAGCAGCACTATGTAGGCTATATTGTGGACGGGCCCCAAGACGGACGTCTGACAATTTTATGTGCTGCCACACACGAGACAGGGCGGGGATACCATGACTCCTGTCTCAGCCGGTCACATTATACTGACACCGACCCAACCAGTAGGGAACGCAACAGCCAGGATTCGAACTAGGGACCTTTTGCGTCGAATGCCGGTGTTCTACCCCTGGACCACCGCACCCTCCGAATACCAGGGTGTGTGTATACTATTCTTATGCAACTTTTCTTGGATCTATGCTTTTTTTCACCAATATCATATTTTCCGCCCTTTTCGTTTTAGTTTTACTGGAATGATGACAAGAATATGATATTACAACAATTCTATTTTCCACCGTAAAACATTTACATTGTAATTCTATGAATAATTTCAACAAACTTCTCACAATTTTCAAAGAGGCCTCCCACAATTGCTAAAAAAGCAAATAGTCAGTCGCAGGAAATAACCGTGTCAATATATTATTATATACATAGGTGAAAAGAAATAGCCAAAATCCCAAAAACGTAAAAAAATAGTAAATATCATTTTCTCCAATTCAAAACAAATTTGACCTTTCAAGCGATGACGCAAGCACTCTTTTTTTTCCCCCATCAGAATGTGTTTATATAAATCCCATAATTCCCAGATGACGCAGTAACTAAAAGAAAGAATGATAGTTTTAGCAACATATTTTAAGATTACTTCCTGTTGAACAATTTTATTTCTGAGGGGAAAAAAATAGGTAGTTTGACCCTAACTCACAAACCAGTGCTGTGTTGATCAACACGAAGTTGTCTAGTGCTGTGTCCTGAAAGGCTTAACGACAATAATGAGTTTCAAAACCACACGCCATGTTCATAAACAAAAGAACTTTCTCTCCTTCTCCACCCCCCCCCCCTTTTTTCAGCCCATTCTCTCACACACTCTCCCTCCCCTGTCTCGTAGTGACAGGCTTAACGACAATAATGAGTTTCAAAACTACACGCCATGTTCATAGACAAAAGAGCTTGATCTCTAAACTTTCTCTCCTTCTGTTTGCCCTCCGTCCCTCTTCCCCTCTCTCTCTAATGAGTTTCAAAACTACACGCCATGTTCATAGACAAAAGAGCTTGATCTCTAAACTTTCTCTCCTTCTGTTTGCCCTCCGTCCCTCTTCCCTTTTCACACATTCTTCCTCTCTCTCACTCTCTCTCTCTCTCTCTCTCTCTCTCTCTCTCTCTCTCAGATCTCTCTCCCCCTGTCTCTCACAGCTACATGCTCTTTCCGTCACAAGCCACAATCTTCACCTTGTCCACCTTGACAAGCTCTTGAACCGGCGCCTCGCGAAAGTCCACCTTGTTGAGCACAAACGTCCAGACGTTGTCGCAGAAACGATAGGTGTTCAGCTTACCCTGCAATAAAGATAAATTACACAAAATCAGGTTGGTTTGGTTTGGTTGGGTTGGTTTAACGTCCAACAACAGCACTATATAGGCTTACTTTGTGGATGGGCCCCAAGACTGACGTCTGGCAATTTTATGTGCACACGAGACGAGCGGGGATACCATGACTCCAGTCTCAGCCGGTCACATTAAACTGACACCGACCCAACCAGTAGGGAGCGAAATCGCGAAACTGCAGACAGTTACTTACTTTATTTGGACACCTGTATTTATGATAATTTCCTAAATGTGTTCTTTCTGTAGCAACCTTCACCTAACCCCATTTCTTATAAGGGCCTGTCTTGGGCACCAATAAGCATTGAATTCTACGTCTGACTATAACAAAACCAAAGAGCAAAAAATAACCTACCTATTCTCTTACAAAATTATAAGGTTTATGTGAAATTTGATCTTCAAGACTTTGAATTATGAGTCTGACTACAACAAAGCCAAAGAGCAAAAATAACCTACCTATTCTCTTACAAAATTATAAGGTTTATGTGAAATTTGATCTTCAAGACTTTGAATTATGAGTCTGACTACAACAAAGCCAAAGAGCAAAAAATAACCTACCTATTCTCTTACAAAATTATAAGGTTTATGTGAAATTTGATCTTCAAGACTTTGAATTATTAGTCTGACAAAGCCAAAGAGCAAAAAAAAATAACCTACCTATTCTCTTACAAAATTAGGTTCAGGTTTATGTGAAATTTGATCTTCAAGACTGAATTATTAGTCTGGCTACAACAAAGCCAAAGAGCAAAAAAAAAAACCTACCTATAGATTCTCTTACATTTTCCAGCACCCTCGTTCTACCCCAGTAATGGATACATTTTCAAGTACCCTCGCAGTAATGGATACATTTTCAAGTACCCTCGTTCTGCCCCAGTAATGGATACATTTTCAAGTACCCTCGTTCTGCCCCAGTAATGGATACATTTTCAATCTCTATCCCCCCTCTCTCTCTCTCACGGCTACATACTCTTTCCGTCACAAGCCACAATCTTCACCTTGTCCACCTTGACAAGCTCTTGGACTGGGGCCTCGCGAAAGTCTACCTTGTTAAGGACAAACGTCCAGACATTGTCGCAGAACCGATAGGTGTTCAGTTTACCCTGCAATAAAGATGAATAATAACAAAATCAGGAGGGGAGGAAGGAGGGGGGAGGAAGCGGGGATAAATTCAAATCTCACTCTTCAATGAACCGCAATTGTGGAATCCTTAAATTCTGATGTACAGCCTAAAAATTTGCGCAGTGGAAACCTCGTAATTTTCAGAAATAAAAAAAATTAGAAGGGGAGGAAGGAGAGGGATGATAAATTCAAATCTAACTCTTCAATGAAACGCAGTGGAATCTTTAAATTTTTATGGACAGCCTTAAAGTTTGCACAATGGAAACCTTGTAGTTTTCTCGAATTGCTTGGATTTGGATCTAAACTTCAAACCAAGAGGGTTCGAATCACAAAAGGGGACACACCTGAACCACAAAAGTGTTAAAAAAATAAGGTACACAGTTACTGTTGATTTGTTGAGTTGGTTTAACATCCAGCAACAGCACTATATATGCTATATTGTGGACGGGCCCCAAGACTGATGTCTGACAATTTTATGGGCTGCCACACACGAGACATGGTGGGGATACCGTGACTCCTGTCTCAGCCGGTCACATTAAACTGACACCGACCCAACCAGTAGGAAGAGCAATCGCCAGGGCTCCTTAAAATTCAAGGGGAATAATTTATAATCGGACCCCTAAATTTCATAACAACTAATCTCTAAACTTCAAACTGCAGGACAATAATATCAATGCAAGCGCCTTGCGTAAATCCACTTTGTTGAGGACAAACAACCATACAATGTCCGATAATCTATACAATAAGTAGGAAAAGAATATTCAAGGGGAATAATTTATAATCTGACTCCTAAATTTCATAACAAATTATCTCTAAAAACTTCAATGATCAAACTGTTGGTCCAATATCAATACAACCACCTTGCGAAAAAAATCCACTTTGTTGGGAACAAACGTCCACACAACCAACATCCAGTAATGGATACATTTTCAGTACTCTCGTTCTACCCCAGTCCTACCTTGAAAGACATTGGTGTATATAATAAAATTTAACTGTGATAATCCTACACA
>RQTK01000394.1:117876-131378 GCA_003991915.1 Elysia chlorotica
CTACTACTACTACTACTACTACTACTACTACTACTACTACTACTACCACCACCACCACCACCACCACTGCTATTTCTACTAAATCTTGTTGTGGTGACAATAAAGGTGAGATAAAGATAACGTAACTAGTTTTAAAGCGTAGTCTGTGTATAACTCTATTAATTTTCATTGTGGTGTCTCACTACTATTGTAATATCATTTCTTTTGAAGATGTCACATTCAACATTATATATTTTCGATGTAACACACATTGACTGAATAAATTTGAATTTGAATAGTGACATGTATATGAAGTGTATATATATAATCTGGTTTGTTTGCTTTTTTCCCCACAAATCCTCAGCTCGGCCAGATCTCGCCCAACCTGGCTCTGAAGGTCCTGCTGCAGTTTGACAAGGCCATCAACCAGGCACTAGCTCAGAGGGTCAAGACCAAGATCTCTTTCAAGGTAGGACTGGGGTAGAACCAGGGTACTAGAAAATGTATCTACTACTACTACTACTGCTGCTGCTGCTACTACTACTACTACTACGCCCTGTCTCGTGTGTGGTAGCATATAAAATTGTCAGATGTCCGCCTTGGGGCCTGTCCACAATATAGCCTATATAGTGCTGCTGTTGGACGGTAAACCAACCCAACCAACCAACCAACCAGGACTGGGGTAGAACGAGGGTGAGTGAGTGAGTGAGTTTGTTTTACGGCACGTCAGCACGGTAACGGCTATGTTGTGCCCATGATGTCCTTAGACAGTTAATGCATTATACTAGAAGTAACAGTGATTCCTTATCTCTATAAGTAGTAAAAACATAACAATTGTGAGTGAAAAGTTTGGTTACAAGTGAAGGGTATATACAATAGTTTAAAAGATCCATGTGTAGGATTATCACAGTTAAAACAAATGACATGGACGGGGATCGAACCCGCACCTTCTACTCGGCACCCATTCGCCTTGCCAAGGCGAAGACCATTGTGCTTAACACAAATGAAAGCTCCTGGCAAGAGGACTTTACACACGGCTTGCCTTGACTGAGAAATCGTACTTTGCTGAGTTAGACCTATCCAAGTACCCTCGTTTAACCCCAGTAATGGATTTATTTTCCAATGCCATGGGCACAACATCTGTCCAATTACGTGCTGACGTTTACTCAGTACCCTGGTTCTACCCCAGTCCTACCTTGAAAGAGATCTTGGTCTTGACCCTCTGAGCTAGTGCCTGGTTGATGGCCTTGTCAAACTGCAGCAGGACCTTCAGAGCCAGGTTGGGCGAGATCTGGCCGAGCTGAGGATTTGTGGGGAAAAAAGCAAACAAACCAGATTATATATATACACTTCATATACATGTCACTATTCAAATTCAAATTTATTCAGTCAATGTGTGTTACATCGAAAATATATAATGTTGAATGTGACATCTTCAAAAGAAATGATATTACAATAGTAGTGAGACACCACAATGAAAATTAATAGAGTTATACACAGACTACGCTTTAAAACTAGTTACGTTATCTTTATCTCACCTTTATTGTCACCACAACAAGATTTAGTAGAAATAGCAGTGGTGGTGGTGGTGGTGGTGGTGGTAGTAGTAGTAGTAGTAGTAGTAGTAGTAGTAGTAGTAGTAGTAGTAGTAGTAGTAGTAGTAGTAGTAGTAGTAGTAGTAGTAGTAGTAGTAGTAGTAGTAGTAGTAGTAGTAGTAGTAGTAGTAGTAGTAGTAGTAGTAATAGTGGTACTAGTAGCAGTGATAGTAGTCATAATAGTGGTAGAAGTAGTAATCAGTGTATATAACAGATATTGGTTTATTCAGTACTTGTAGATGAACATTACACCCTTCACTCTATCCAATATATTAAAAACATGCATCAATATAATGAAAGAAAAAATTTTTAAAAAAAATGTGTCTATGTTCAAACAAGCTATTTTTACCACCCAAAAAAGACATTAATCGCAATTGCAAACAATTAATATTTTTTTTTTCTTTTAAAACAAAATAAATCCTTATTGTCATTACATCTATTACACAATTTTCAGTGGAGTCTACTTAAAATAAATCCTGGTTATGATAAAAATATATGGTTTTATTAACAAAGTCTAAGGTGATAATTCCTTTTTTTTTTTTTTTTTTTTTTAATTACTTTAGTGTCAAGTTTGGGATGAAATAAACTAAACTTGTCTGCATGAAGTTCGTCTTAAGGAAATTTCATCCCAAGGACTAGGAATAGACAGGATTGAAAGATTGGTCCTAGGAATAGAATGCTTAATCTATGCCTTTGGAGGGAAATTGAAATTGAAATCTTAGCCCCCAAGAAGAAAAAAAATGATAAAATCTCTCAGAGCTTAATTTGAAATACGGGGTTTCTTTTGTATTTTAACATAGGGAATTGTTAATTTTCTCGTCATTCGTATCCCAGTCCTGTTTCTGAGCGTCCGTCCATAATATAGCAGCTATAGCCTATAGTAGGCTCAAGTAGCTGCTGGATCGAAAAAGTAAGTAGGTAGGTAGGTAGGTAAGTATAGTGCTAAGGTTGGACGCTAAGTAACCAACTCAACTCCTTGGAAATTTTCAAACGCATGCTTAAGTTCTACCTTTTTGACGATTCAAATTGAACCGGTGAAAGCTGTAAATACCTCTAATGATTGCTTGTGGCTTTTGAATGTAATATTGTATTGTGTCAACATTATAATTATGATTATTCTTTTTTTGTACATGTGATCATGGAAATTGTTAAGCGCACTGAGCATGATTGTTCATGGAAGTGCGCTATATAAATGCAATATATTATTATTATTATTAACTCAAACCTGGTTGCATCATTTCGTATATTTGCAACATTCAATATATTTTTGTTTAACTGTAATCCAACATTCACATTAAATTCCGGATTTCACTGTATTCATTGTAGAGAATGTTGGCTACCTAAGTACCTTTAAAGTGTGAGAAAGTAAAATTTGCCCAAAATAGATATTAGAAAAGGCTCTGGTTAAGCTAGCAAGTAACTTTTAAATCATATGTCCAGACGTCTAATTTCAACAACAACAACAACAAAAATGTTGGCTACCTAAGTACCTTTAAAGTGTGAAAAAGTAAAATTTGCCCAAAATAGATATTAGAAAAAGCGCTAGTTAAGCTAGCAAGTAACTTTTAAATCATATGTCGAGACGTCTAAATTCAACAACAACAACAACAACAACAAATGTTGGCTACCTAAGTACCTTTAAAGTGTGAGAAAGTAAGATTTGCCCAAAATAGATATTAGAAAAAGCTCTGGTTAAGCTAGCAAGTAACTTTTAAATCATATGTCCAGACGTCTAATTTCAACAACAACAAAAAATGTTGGCTACCTTTAAACTTTAAAGTGTGAGAAAGTAAGATTTGCCCAAAATAAATATTAGAAAAAGCTCTGGTTAAGCTAGCAAGTAACTTTTAAATCATATGTCCAGACTACTTCTATTTCTTTATATCTCCGTCAAAAGCTCGAGAGAGATTTATAAGACCGTTATTATACTTCATCGAATTCAAAGTCATTCTTTTCCTAATATAAAGTAATGATGCATTCAGTTCAACAGAATTTATCTCTACAGCTGTAACGGGAAAGCTATTAAACAAAGAAATATTAAAAAAATCTATGAATAGAAATCTACCGACAAACTAGATGTAAATAAACGTTCAGTGAGTTTTATTTCAGATAATATAATTATACTTCATCGAATTCAAAGTCATTCTTTTCGTAATGATGCATTCAGTTCAGCAGAATTTATCTCTACAGCTGTAATGGGAAAGCTATTAAACAAAGAAATATATGTAAAAATCTATGAAGAGAAATAGACAAACTAGATTTTTAAAAATAAACTTTCAGGGAGTTTTATTTCAGATAATATAGTCCGATTTTGGCACTTAAAAGGCACCTCTCTCCCCCCCCCCCCCCCCCCCCAAAACAAAAAAAAAAAACAAAAAAAACAACCACAAAACCCCCCCCCCCCCCCCCCCCCCCCCCCCAAAAAAAAAAAAGAGAATAAAGTATCTTCAGCAATTTGATCTTCATGACCTATAGATATGGATCAACAGTAGGTCAAGAGATTTAAAATCCAGGCATTGATTCTACTCAAGGTTTGGTTTTAACGTCCAACATCAGCACTATATAGGCTATATTGTGGACGAGCCCCAAGACTGACGTCTGACAATTGTATGTGCTGCAACACACGAGACAGGGCTGGGATACCATGACTCCTGTCTCAGCCGGTTACATTATACTGATACCGACCCAACCAGTAGGGAACGCAACAGCCAGGATTCGAACTCGGAACCTTTTGCGCCGGAAGCCAATGTTCTACCCCTGGGCCACCGCGCCCCCCGATTCTACTCAAATGAGACAAGGCCTTTATATATATGCTTCATTCAAGGATTGTTTTAAATAACAACCGATTTTCAAACTCAAGGAAACTGGATTGGCCAACTAGATCTCTAGAGCTTTAATCAAGCCGAGCTTTACCGTTACGTGGTATAGTACAAGTGCCAGACACCTATCATTCAGGGATTGTTCATAACAACCGATTTTCAAACTCAAGGAAACTGGATGGGCCAACTAGATCTCTAGAGCTTTAATCAAGGCGAGCTTTACGTTGTATAGTACAAAAGTGCCAGACATCTATCATTCAGGGATTGTTCATAACAACCGATTTTCAAACTCAAGGAAACTGGATGGGCCAACTAGATCTCTAGAGCTTTAATCAAGCCGAGCTTTACGTTGTATAGTACAAGTGCTAGACATAGACCTCTATCATTCAAGGATTGTTCATAACAACCGATTTTCAAACTCAAGGAAACTGGATTGGCCAACTAGATCTCTAGAGCTTTAATCAAGGGGAGCTTTATGTGGTATAGTGCAAGTGTTAAACATCTATCATTCAAATTTCAAGGACTGTTCATAACAACCGATTTTCAAACTCTTAAAGTAAACTGGATTGACCAACTAGATCTCTAAAGCTTTAATCAAGGCGAGCTTTATGTGGTATAGCGAATTATAGTACGAGTGCTAGACATCTATCGGGCTCCCAATCAGGTAGCACTAGATGTCCAAATTCCCAGTCCGGTAAAAATTTATTTGTTGAATTGTGCCTCCTTCAGCTTTCAAGAGTCATTGTCAAAGACTCCATCAGTAAACAACATTGTATGATGTACCGATCCAGTTTGATCCAATCACTTGTAAAACCTTAAACTGTACCCGGGTGCTTGGGGGAAAAACACTACTCCGAACCCAGTTTTAACTTCAAATTCACATTTTTCAAAAAGTACAAATTTGTAGCTAAAACTAAGTACAGTGAAAGAAGCAGCTTTTAAATACCTTTATTTTGATGTAGAATGTAACTATATTGCTGAACATTTTTCCCTGTCCAAAATTGGGATATTTCTGTGTTCATTTTTTGAAATCTGTCTTAGAGAGAGTCTACACCCACTATAGTTTTTCTGCCTCTTTATCCTACTTACAGATTTTTGTCCAAATTTTGCTAGATACTAAGATAGCCTATAGCGCAATATTGTATGTTCTTCATCAATTCAAATTCTTTGGTCTAACCGTCGAATTAAGCTTTTAGAAGCAAAAGAGGATCTCTCTTAAATGTTTCTTAGGTGTAAAGTAGAAAAATTGTTTAGTGTTTTAAATAGAATTTAATTGCGATCTAGACAGCATTTATAGCCATTATTTACACAGAAATATATTTTTAATAGATTTTGAAAGCCTAGTGTGTACACACAGTATGTTGGCAAAATTTAAACAAAAAGATAGTATGCTTGTAGACTTAGAAACCACCAAGTTTCATATCACTATTCTTCATCAAGATGATAGGAGGCCCATCGAGACTCTAGACTAGTTATGGATTTTTTTTTGCATTCTGGGCCTAGATTTTAAAAAATACATTTAAAAAAACGTATGGTGGACGACAAGTACAAAGCTATTCAATAATTCATGATTAGTTGGGTGTGTCTTGAAAGTTGAATGCCTGCATCATTTGTATCATAAGATATCACTATCAGATATCTGGGCCCCCAAGGGTTGGTGCACGTCTGTCGTCTAACGTTGAGCTGATGGTTGGTTTATACGTCCAACAGCATCTCTAGGCTATATTGTGGACGGGCCCCAAGACGGACTAACGTTGAGCTGAAACACTACAATGGTGTTAGAAGTGGTCAAGTTTATCCACATTCACTTAAAATTCTGACCCTTTGCTGTTAGGAGGCCAACAGCCTTTGATTGTTGCAATAGAAACGATCGTCAGATTGGTCGGGTGAGTTAGGGAGTGGGTCAGAGACCTGATAAGATTGGTTACGAAGGATGCCTGAGGCATTCAATTTCAAGGCACACCCAACTAATCACGAATAGGTTCCTACCTGTCGTCCACCACATAAGTCTGGCAAAAACAGTGTTACAACTGTTCTTAAGGGTAGCAATCTAGATTCTAGATCTAAATGATTATGGTCTAATCTAATTTTTCAAAGTCAAACCTGCTGGGACTTACCCCTATTAGAAGCTAACGTTCGGTGTTTAAAATGTAGATCAATCTCAGGACCTAGATCTATTTTTTTCTAAATCTAAATTCTAGATTCTAGATCTAGACTAGATTAGAACTATCATTATAGATCTAGATCTAGATTCTAAGAATACCCAACAAATTATTGCAACGCGATATTGATTGACCATTCGTGTCCTCTTCAATGCTTCTTACCACTTTCCGGTCTTGACTGATGAAAACTGATTTCTTCCTAGATTTCAACTTTGATCTAGATCTAGATCTAGATAAACTTAATTCTAGATTACTTCTTTAAATTATTTTCTTTTAAAATCTTAGTCTCTTGTTGGCACTGTAACTTTGCAGTTGCCCGATGAAAATCAGCAGAACTACGCAGAAGCAAGATTTACAGTTTACACTTTTACAGAAACTCGGGCAGGGCTTACTTCGAGTTACTCGCCAAGCAAAATATTGAGAGTAGTCTACCTTTTTCAAGTTTCACTCTCAGGTCTAATTTACGGTAGTGCTTCGGTGGGTACACGTATACCTACGGAAGCGCATGCTTCGGTAGGTACACTAAACTTAGCCTGTAGATTAGATCTACAGAAGGGTTTTACTGTAAAAGGTGACAAACTTGGGGCGTTTAGCCGTTACCATTATTGCCGCTGGTGATCAGAATATCAAAGCATATACATGTAATGATGACCAGAATGGTTGAGAAGAAGCACAACAGGAAAAAAACAATGAGAAAAGATAATGGACTGAGCCACAAAATGGCTAAATTAAGGAAAAACAATGAAAGCAATGATGGATCGGGAAGTGAGGAGGGACATGCAAACACTAACGTTACTATTTAAGCACGACACTTAATGAATTTATGGTATTTTGTCATAGTTGAATCCAGATCTAGATTACACCGCTTTTACAGCGCTAGGTTTATAACAAAGCAAATCAAGGGGCGGGGGCTATTGGTTTGATAATAATTTTTTGATTTTATATTTGACTAGTTAGCCCAAAGACTTGGACTATGGGTTGTATAAGAACAAGGCATCAAAAAGTTTACAACAGTTAAAAAACTAGATTTTCTATGCAGCTACAGTAGATTCAATCATTCGTTATAAAGGATGGACCTAGAATCTAGACATTTCCAGTACTATGTACTCTAGAACAAGATCTAGATCTAGATTCTAGACCTAGATTTAGATCTTGTCTCTAGAGATCGTAAACCATGGCATAGATCCGATGGGTCTAAGGTATGTTAATGATCTAACCCCCCCCCCCCCCCCAAAAAAAAAAAAAAAAAAAAAAAGAAAGAAGTATGGTTCAAGATATAATAACTAGACTCACTTGCATTCTCTTTCCTTTCCTCTCGATTTGAATTTGCCTTGATGAGTGCATCGAAAGTTAGCACAAACGTAAACAAAGGTGGACCTGGGGTTTAACATCGACGTCCGACGCAAAAGATCTGGGTTCGACCGATAGCGATTGGTCGGTGTCAGTTTAATATGATCGACTGAGACAGGCGTCATGGTATCCCCACCCTGTCTCGTGTGTGGCAGCACATAAAAGTGTCAGACGTCAGTCTTGGGACCCGTCCACAATATAGCCTATATATTGCTCATGTTGAACGTTAAACCAACTCAACAACAACAAAAACAACAGCAACCACAACAACGTCTCTATAGGCCTTAGTCGGACATTTGCTTTTTCAAAAGACAAATTAACACAACCTTTTACAAGTACAATAAACAAAATTAAATATATCTCGCATTTAATTGATCACTTGAAAAGTTTTAAAAGTTATTCCCACAAAAAAGATTCAGGTTTAGTGATACTACATATAGAACCGGCTCCAAAGAGGTTGCCATGTTATTGTTGAACCTTTCAGGCATTCAAGATTGGACAGAAATAACAATCTTTGTTGTGATTGGATTGCTTAAAATAGCAACAACGAGAATTTTGATGACGTATTGCGCACGTGTACCTACCGAAGCAAGCGCTTCGGTGGGTACACGTGTACCCACGGAAGCATAACCTTAATTATGATGGCCATTTTGGTTGTCAAAAATGAAGGATCACTTTCTTGTTGACTCATCTGACCACAATAAGAAAAGTAAACCCCAAAAAAAAAAAAAAAAAAAAAGTAAAAGAAAAAGAAGTATGGTTCAAGATATAATATCTAGACTCACTTGCATTCTCTTTCCTTTCCTCTCGATTTGAATTTGCCTTGATGAGTGCATCGGAAGTTAACTCAAACGTAAACAAAGGTGGCCCTGGGGTTTAACATCGGCGTCCGACGCAAAAGATCTGGGTTCGACCGATAGCAATTGCGCTCCCTGCTGGTTGGGTCGGTGTCAGTTTAATATGATCGGCTGAGACAGGCGTCATGGTATCCCCACCCTGTCTCGTGTGTGGCAGCACATAAAAGTGTCAGACGTCAGTCTTGGGGCCTGTCCACAATATAGCCTATATATTGCTCATGTTGAACGTTCAACCAACTCAACAACAACAAAAACAACAGCAACCACAACAACGTCTCTATAGGCCATAGTTGGACATTTGCTTTTTCAACAGACAAATTACCGCTACCTTTTACAAGTACTGCATTAAGTTTATCTCGCCTTTTCTTGATCACTTGAAAAGTTTTGAAAGTTCTTCCCACAAAAAGATTCAGGTTTAGTGATACTTCGTCTAGAACCGGCTCCAGGGGGGTTGCCATGTTATTGTTGAACCTTTCAGGCATTCCAGATTGGGCAGAAATAACAACCTTTGTTGTGATTGGATTGCTTAAAATAGTAACAACGAGAATTTTGATGACGTGTTGCGCACGTGTACCTACCGAAGCAAGCGCTTCGGTGGGTACACGTGTACTCACGGAAGCATAACCCTAATTTACACTGAAAAATCTATTTATGGTAACAATAATGGCGGACTTTTGAAACATCTTTAAAAAACATAGAAAAGGTACTCTATTAACTGTGGATCGAAACGATGTGAACATGATAGTTAAAATAAAAATAAATTAATATACTGTAGGTTACTCATATTGCACTTATTGATACTTCTACTATATATATCTACATTTAATCTAGTTCTAGAACATTATAATCTAATAGTAATATTGTTGCTGTTCTTGTACATTTCATGGTCGCCGAAAATATACCAAATATAAATAGATTGGCCTACTTCTATGGGATAGATAGTGGTTTTGGTCTACTGGAACTTCTTGTTTCTTTCGGTGACGCTGGCTTTTAATTATTTTTTTTTTTTGGAAGTCTTCGCCAAGTTATGGTAGTCAAAGTTTGGTAGCAAACAATTATATTTTTGTCATCAAAAGATGAATTATCATGGTCACTCTCTCTGTCTATGTCTCTGACTCTATCTCTCGCTCTCTCTCTCTCTCTCTCTCTCTCTCTCTCTCTCTCTCTCTCTCTCTCTCTCTCTATGGGGGGCGCAGTGGTACAGCGGTAGAACATCGGCTTCCGACGCAAAAGGTCCCGAGTTCGAATCCTGGCTGTTGCGTTCCCTACTGTTTTGGGTCGGTGTCAGTATAATGTGACCGGCTGAGACAGGAGTCATGGTATCCCCGCCCTGTCTCGGGTGTGGCAGCACATAAAATTGTCAGACGTCAGTCTTGGGACCCGTCCACAATATAGCCTATATAGTGCTGCTGTTGGACGGTAAACAAACAAACCCACCCCCCTCTCTCTCTCATTAGTCAATACGAGTGAACATCTTCAAAAAGCCAGCGGGAGCGAGGCGCAGTGACGCTTGGGTTAGAGTGTCGGCTCCCAATGCAGGGGGTTGGGGTTGGGGTGGTTTAACGTCCAACAGCAGCACTATATAGACTATATTGTGGACGGGCCCAAAGACGGACGTTTGACAATTTTATTTGCTGCCATACACGAGACAGGGCGGGGATACCATGACTCCTGTCTCAGCCGATCACATTAATATACATGTACTGACACCGACCCAACCAGTAGGGAACGCAACAGCCAGGATTCGAACTCGGGACCTTTTGCGTCGGAAGCCGATGTTCTACCCCTGGACCACCGGGCCCCCCTCCAGATGCGTGAGGTCCGTGTTTCGAATCTCACTTGTGTCGACGCGTTTTGTTTGTTTGTTTGTTTTGCCTGCTAGTTTGGGCGGTGGCAGTATAATGTAACAGCCAAGTCCCAGACACTTTGGCGTCCGTCGCTATTATATATATATATATATGACTTGTAAGGACTTCCAAACGGATTAAGCTTAAACAATGGCGAAGGCATACATACAGAATAAAGATACATTTTTCGTGTATTAAAGAGCGTTAATAGGTACAAGGCTAAAGATCTTGACAATACATGTATTTTCGAAAACTTTCTAAAATACTGCGTAATTTAGCAGGCATTATTATGTCCTTTTTCAATAGTCAATCGCGTCCGTCCCAAATACTACATGTATCAATATGAAGTTTTTGATTAGTTTAAGCCTCTTACATAACACATTTGTGCCTCATAATACACCCTCAAGGAAAAGCCCCATAACACATTTCGTTTATATATATATATAGGGGACAGGGACACAGGCAAAGAAAGAGATAGATAGAGAGAGAGAGAGAGAGAGAGAGAGAGAGAGAGAGAGAGAGAGAGAGAGAGAGAGAGAGAGAGAGAGAGGAGAAAGAGAGAGAGAGAGAGAGAGAAGATATTACATGCTGCCACACAAGAGACAGGGCAGGGAGACCTCGATCCCAACTCCGTCAGACTAGGAAATGGTGAAAAGCAGAAAAGATAAAAAGCCCATGAAAAACAAGAAAAACGAAGAAACCAAATACTTATGGCTATTACGGGATGAGAACCCGCAGCTTGCAGCACCCACTGTAGTTGTATTTTTTTTGTAGTGTTCAACATCAGCACTATATAGGCTATAATGTGGACGGGCCCCAAGACTGACGCCTGACAACTGTATGTGTTGCCACACACGAAACAGGGCGGGGATACCATGACTCCTGTCTCAGCCTGTCACAGCCTCCAGACAGACAGACAAACAGACAGACAGACAGACAGATAGGCAGACAGAGATAGACAAAAAAAAAGATTTGTGGGATAAAACTGCGTGCTTCTTTTTTTTCTAAGAACTAAATTATTTGTGGTAAATTTTGCTGTATAATTATGAGTGTGTCAAAGTTACTTAAAATAAAATCAAAACTAACAAGATAATTGTACTACTTAAAATTGTAAAAGTTATGTTTTAAACAATATGTAACAATAGAAATAAACTATGGCATTGTATTTTCCAATCAGCTTTATCAGATGGTTTTTGGGAAGCCTTTTCAAACATTTTTGCAACAACAAATAAAATCACACACACACACACACACACAAACACACACACAAATACACACACAAACACACACACACATATACACACACACATACACACACACACATACACACACACATACACACACACACATACACACACACACATACACACACACAAATACACACATACACACATACACACACAAGTACACAAATACACACACACACACATAGAGCAATACTTTTGTGTTGAAAAATCTGTTTTATTTCGATTGTCTCATGGTATGTACACTAGATCGAGGGATCGGGGAATGTTCTAACAACACATACATGATGATCTAATATTATGTGAACATCAGAATTACATAATTATGGTCGTTCAAAATATATAAATAGTTATCCAACATTATGTGAACAATATATGTATGGTCATCTAAAATTATGTGAACAAAAATTAATGGTCAACTAGAATAATGTGAAAAAAAATGAATGGTCATATAGATTTATGTAAACAAAAATTAATGGTCACCTAGAATTGTATGAACAAAAATTAAAATTGTGTAGAACTTAAATAAATGGTCAACTAGAATTATGTGAGCAGAAATTAATGGTTAACTAGAATTATATGAACACAAATTAATGGTTATCTAGAATTATATGAACACAAATTAATGGTTAACTATAATTATATGAACAAAAATTAATGGTCAACTAGAATTATGTGAACAAAATTTAATGGTTAACTAGAATATGTGAACAAAAATAAATGGTTAACTAGAATTATGTGAACAAAAATTAATGGTTAACTAGAATTGTGTGAACAAAAGTTAGTGGTTAAATAGAATTATGTGAACAAAAATTAATGGTGAACTAGAATTATGTGAATTAAAAAAACGGTCAACTAGAATTATGTGAACAAACGTTAATGGTTAACTAGAATTATGTGAACAAAAGTTGGTGGTTAACTAGAATTATGTCAACAAAAGTTAGTGGTTATCTAGAATTATGTGAACAAAAATTAATGGTGAACTAGAATTATGTGAATTAAAAAAAAATGGTCAACTAGAATTATGTGAACAAAAGTTAATGGTTAACTAGAATTATGTGAACAAAAGTTGGTGGTTAACTAGAATTATGTGAACAAAAGTTAGTGGTTATCTAGAATTATGTGAACAAAAATTAATGGTGAACTAGAATTATGTGAATAAAAATTAATGATTAACTAGAATTATATGAACAAAAATTAATGATTAACTAAAATTATATGAACAAAAATTAATGATTAACTAGAATTATATGAACACAAATTAATAGTTAACTAGAACTATGTGAACAAAAATTAGTGGTTAACTAGAATTATGTGAACAATTCGTATACGTGTGGTGATGTCTAACATTGTGTAGGAAATAGTTATGTGTATGAGTATATAACACTGCGTTAATGATATATGTATGATCGTATAACATAATGTTCAACAAAAATTGTGTATGATCCTATAACAATATGTATGACAATTATTTTGTATGGTTATCTAACATTATGTGCGATCACCGCTCAAAGTACATACTGTAAATGACATATAGTCATGGTGATGATGATGGGTCGTGGTGATAATGTAGGTTATTCAATTGATAGAGAAAGGGAGAGAGAGGGAGAGAGAGAGAGAGAGAGAGAGAGAGAGAGAGAGAGAAGAGA
>RQTK01000394.1:131513-143863 GCA_003991915.1 Elysia chlorotica
AGAGGAGGGAGAGAGAGGAGAGAGAGAGAGAGAGAGAGGGAGGAGAGAGAGAAAGAGAGAGAGAGAGAGAGAGAGAGAGAGAGAGGGGGAGAGATAAAGATGCGAGAGTCAGATTGAGGGAGAGAAAGAGGAGAGATAGGAGAGAGAGCAAGAAAGATAGAGAGAGATAAGAGGGCGAGAGAGAAATAAGAGGGAGAGAGTGTGAGATTGATGGAGTAAGAGAAAATACCAGGCACACTGTTTGTCATAATTTAAATTTTCCGAATAAAAATGATGCTAGTGCATTCAAAAACCAAGTCTCCCTCAATTAATTATCATCTTATCTAAATTGATTAATTTTTATTTCATCTAGTTTTATCTCTACTTATCTTATCCTATCTTTTGATGATGCTTGCGAAATTGAGAGATACTGTAAACCAATTCTAGCTTAATGTAACTGTGATCTGAATTGTGAAAATGCCCCTAATTAAAATCAGAAAATCAAAATTAATGATGATCCATTTTTTTTATAACGGGTCTAGGACCAAAATATTTGAATCTAAATAAAAAAAAAAAAACGCTCAAGATACGTTACGAAATTTCCCATGTGCTTTTCAAGCGTTGCGCATTTTCACCCCCCCCCCAAAAAAAAAAAAAAAAAAAAAAATCACACACACACACACACACACACACACTGCTATTGCCTGCTAGCTAAGTAAAAACCAAAACATACCCAATGTTTTCCACGTTAAAAACCTAACTCTTAGTGAAAAAACAGTTCATATATTGATAGAATAATAGTTTTGGTAAGTGTGCTGTGAAGAACTTGAAGTTAAAAATCTTTTTGTTTTGTTGCTATTGATGGTTAAGGAGATGATGATGATGATGATGATGATGATGATGATGATGATGATGATGATGATGATGATGATGATGATGATGATCTTGGTAATAATGATGATGATGATAATGATGATGATGATGATGATGACGACGATGATGATGATGATGATCTTAGTAATAATGATGACGATATTGATGATGAAACTTTTGATGAATATCTGAATGATAATAAGTCTGATAACCATGTCTGTTACTATGATTAATGACAAAAATAACATTTGCAATGAAAAGCTCTATCCTGTTTGTTCTAACAAGAAACAGAATGCGATTTATTGTATAGTAAAAAAAAAAATTCAAGGGTTTGACAAGGGCAAAGATAATGCAATGAATCACATAATTACACTATAATATCATTAAAACTAGTGTTGATCTCTATAATATCGATCAATTTCTACATGATAATGGTACCGACTACATCGATGAAGGCGACAATAATAAAACCAATTACAAAATGACGAGCAATTCTAGAAACATGGGAATCATTTTTTTTCATTTGCACCTCCAATCGAAACCAATGCGGTATTGTACGAATGCACAACTTATTCTTTTACGTGGTACTTTCATTTCTACATGTGTTACAGAAGTTACATTCTTAAATCTATTTTAAGTCTCCGAATTTTAAAAGACCTGAAAGAAAGAGTTTAAGAACAATAATACGTGGATTCGTAGAAATTGTTACTATTAACACTTATTATTTGACGGGGTTCAAAGTCAAGTTAATTTATTGCTTAACATCCAACGTGAGCACTATATGAGCTACATTGTGGACGGACCATGATATCTTAGTGTTGTATGAAGTAACATCGAATTCCGTAATTTCAATACAACAACTTTAATAATACAGAAATGTGAAACAAGGTTAGTAGATTTAGTTTAGTTTAGAGTCTAGACTAAGACCAAGTTCAAGGCTAAGTGAAGTGTCTCTTATTTTCCAACTCTTCTTCGTCACTCAGTCTCTAGCAGTCTACAACAGTCATTGTCCACAACCACAATAACATTAGCAAGGGAGATTACTGTGGTCCTTACAATATCTTACAACTTAATGTGCTGTCACTATGGAGACAAGACATGGAGACCTGGAAGTCTGTTTCAGTTCGTCACATTATACTGATACTGACCCAACCAGTAGGGGGGGGGGGCGATGGCCCAGGGGTAGAACATCGGCTTCCGACGCAAAAGTTCCCGAGTTCGAATCCTGGCGGTTGCGTTCCCTACTGGTTGGGTCGGTGTCAGTATAATGTGACCGGCTGAGACAGGAGTCATGGTATCCCCGCCCTGTCTCGTGTGTGGGAGCACATACAATTGTCAGACGTCCGTCTTGGGGCCCGTCGACAATATAGCCTATATAGTGCTGATCTTGGACGTTCAACTAGGTCATGAGTTGAGTTGAGTTGAGTTGAGTTATTGCCGTGTTTACATCCAGTTATTGCTTTGTTTTGAAAAATGAATAATCGTGAAAAATAGTTCATAGCAAAATAGATGGACACATTACAACCATTGAAATGCAGATCTAGATCTAGGTAGGAATAATGTATACTTGTGTGAAATATTTTATGATGATAGAAAAAAAACAACAACAACCAAACAATTTTTCAGAGAAGCAACAGTCTAACATTCATGTAACCCTTCTTTTCACTAGCACCCCATCCTTCTTTGCAAAATAAGTACCATCATTATTTTCTCAATCTATCTGTGATAATGGTTCCAACCATGGAAGGTGTTCTTAAAAGAGGGTTAGTTAGAGTTGTCTGTCTGACAAATGAAGATGACCTACTTTTCTAAAAAAAAAACGTAAACAAAATCACGTGATGCTTGTATTTTGTGTGTGTGTGTAAAGAATCATGGGATGCCATGACTCCTGTCTCAGCTGGTCACATTATACTGACACCGACCCAACCAGTCTTAGGAAAGGAACGAAAATCGAACAAATAAATCTGCCTATCGTGGGATTGGATCTGCGGACCTCCTGATCTGGAGACCAACGCTCTAACAATTAAGACAATTCGCCCCTCCCCCCCCCCAAACCTTGTTTTGCAAGCTTTAGGCTACAGATTGACTTTTTACCTACATCTCTTTGAGTCTAGGTCTAGATTTACATTTTAGTGCTTAGGTCTAATCTAGGGGAGAAAAATTTACATTTAAGTGAATATAAAATATACTATTGATTTCATTGTAGATTCTAGTTTAGTTTCAAGTACACAATCTAAATTATTGAATTGACTGATTTTTAATACATAAAGGATGGATTATTTTATATTAAATCACCACAAAGCATAGGAAAGTATCACTTTTATGTAATTGGAACCAATTATTCACTTTCAATCGTTATCACATTTTTGCTTAGAAATAGTTAAAATTTATAAGTGGAACTCGCATATTTTTTTATAGACATAGGGGAAATAGGATTCACCAAGATCCTAATAACAAACATAATCATTGTAATTTTTTCGTTTTGTTTATATATGCTTTTCTTTTTTCTTGTAATTTTCATTGATTCATTTTCTTGTCTCAATGTTATCATTTTTTCAGGTGTCGTTGTCAATTCATTTATTCACTTTTCTCTTTTTTTTGGTCATTTTGATTTATTGTTCTCTTTTGTCACTTTCAGTTATTCACTTTTCTCCTTTCTACTTGTCATTGTATTTATCCACTTTCGTCTATTCACCACTTTCACCATTCATATTTTCACTTTCATTTATTCTTCATTTATTCATATAATTTTGTCTTCGTTATTACTACTTTCTCTTATTCACGTTTCTCCTTTTCTTTTTTTTTTCATTCTTTCACAATCGCCTTTTCTTTCTTACTTTCCTTCAATCACCTTTTTTCCCTTTCGTATTCATTTTTTTCTTGTTATCACTTTCACTTCCTCTAAATTTCATCTACACACCTTTATCTTTTCCTCTTGTGTACCACCCACAGACGTACCAAATACATCTAACATTTATGTAAACATCGAAACACAAACCTACGATCTATGGACGGTAAACTTTATACGTGGGATATTATGGTAACATTATGTATTGCTTATGATACAGAGCGTTGTATGTTGTGAACAACATACCATTACATTTTGGCATTGCTTGGTGAGTAATACTAGAGTAAAAATATCAGTAATCATCATCATCATCATCATCATCATCATCATCATCATCATCATCATCATCATCATCATCATTATCATCATCATCATCATCATCATCACCATAACCAGCATCATCATCATCATTCTTATAACTAATTCGTGTAAAAAAATAATTAAGGGGAAACAATTTGAAACCATCCAATGTAACTGGAAAACTTACTAGGTGGCCTCCCTTTGCCGTTTTGCTCTGTGGGTTTTTGAAAATCTTCTTCGGTGAACTCCTCCGTGGCTCGGTCTACACTCAGCTCAACTATCCCGACCCTCTCTTCATCATCACTACCTGCTCGGAGGTATAAAGAGGAAAGAAAAAGAGATGAGTAGACAAATAACATTTTAATTTTGTCCTCTTCTATATTGACAGTACACATCGACAATAATTTTGTGTGTTGTAACCGACTGCTGGATAAACGCCACTGTATAAGCTCAAAATAATGTCATTATATAATTCCACAATATATTGCCAAAATATAATGCCACAATACATTGCCAAAATATAATACCACAATATGATGCCACTATATAATGCCAATACATAATGCCAATATATAATGCAACAATATAATGCCAGAATATAATGCCAGAATGTAATGCCAGAACAAAATGCCACTACATAGGTAATAGGTGTCATCTCGCAATGAAGAGGAAAACAAGATGGTCTCTTGTAGTTGACTATATTTAGAATTCTGTGTACCTGAGACAAGGTCACGTGATGCCCGTCGGACGTCTACACTCCCAACACGCCGTCGCATGTTCGAAGCTCTGCTACCTGTGAGAGAGAAAAGATACATGCAATAAGTCTTTATCTATTTAGGGCATCAGTATTGGTCCCTAGGTCTATCTCCGTCTGTTAAAGCCTCTATAGTTGTTGGACTGTCTTTCTGTATCATAATTCTATTAGGAATAATAACTATTATGACATGTGGGCTGATATTTTAATAGATGACTTGCTTTAACGTCCAACATCAGCATTATATAGGCTATATTGTGGATGGGCCTCAAAACTGACATCTGGCAATTTCATGTGCTGCCACACACGAGACAGGGCGGGGATACCATGACTCCTGTCTCAGCCGATCACATTATACTGACACCGACCCAGCCAGTTTTAGAAAAGGAACGAAAATCGAACAAATAAATCTGCCGATCGTGGGATTGGATCTGCGGACCTCCTTATCTGGAGACCAACGCTCTAACAATTAAGGCAGTTCGCCCCCCCCCCCTCGTTTTGCAAGCTGTAGGAAACAGAGTGACTTTTTACCTACAGCTCTTTGAGTCTAGGTCTAGATTTACATTTTAGTGCTTAGGTCTAATCTAGGCAAGAAAAATTTACATTTAAGTGAATATAAAATATATAATTATTGGTTTCATTGTAGATTCTAGTTTAGTTTCAAGTACATAATCTAAATTATTGAATTGATTACAATACATAAAGGATGGATTATTTTATATCAAATCATCACAAGGCATAGGAAAGTATCACTTTTATTTAATTGGAACCAATTATTCACTTTCAACTGTTATCACATTTTTGCTTAGAAATAGTTAAAAATGTATTAGTGGAACTCACATATTTTTATAGACATAGGGGAAATAGGAATCACCAAGATCCTAATAACAAACACTATCATTGTAATTTTTTCGTTTTTTTTTATATAAGCCTTTCTTTTTTCTTGTAATTTTCATCGATTCATTTTTCAATGTCATCGTTTTTTCAGGTGTCCTTGTCAATTTCATTTATTCACTTTTCTCTTGCTCCTTGTCATTTTGATTTATTGTTCTCTTTTGTCACTTTCAGTTATTCACTTTTCTCCTTTCTACTTGTCACTTGTATTTATCCACTTTCGTCTATTCACCACTTTCACCATTCTTATTATAACTTTCATTTATTCTTCATTTATTCACCTTTGTCTTCGTTATTACTACTTTCTCTTATTCACCTTTCTCCTTTTCTGTTTTTTTTCTTCATTCTCTCACAATCGCTTTTTTCTTTCTTACTTTCCTTCAATCACATTTTTTCCCTTTCGTATTTATTTTTTTCTTGTTATCACTTTCAATTTTTCACTTTCACTTCCTCTCTAAATTTCATCTATACACCTTTATCTTTTCCTCTTGTGTACAACCCACAAACTTACCAGCTACATCTAACATTTATGTAAACATCGAAACACAAACCTACGATCTATGGACGGTAAACTTTTTACGTGGGATATTATGGTAACATTATGTATTGCTTATGATACAGAGCTGTGTATGTTGTGAACAACATACCATTACATTTTGGCATTGCTTTGTGAGTAATACTAGAGTAGAAATATCAGTACGACTTTTCTAGGATTTGCTTTCACATTGGACATCATATTCCTTTCATATTATACATTCATTCATTGTGATTAAACAAGGGTAAAAACATATTGTCTGACAAGATTAAGATCAATTTCAAAGATCAAGTTTCATGTGATAAAAATATCAAACTTTTCGATTAGGAGACCAAATCTCTCCAACTTGCACAAGTTTTGCTATACACACAGAAGGGATGTTATATCATACCTATTATAAGTATTAAATTTCTAAAAATATCACAAAGAGACGAACATCATTTGTATCTCACCAAGGCGTCCAAAAATAGATCTATTTTTGGACGCCTTGATCTCGCCAGATTGTAAGAAATAAAAAAAAACACAACAACAACTTATCCCCGAAAAAAAGAAAAGAAAGAAAGTGTCATAAAAGGAAATTATTAAAAGCAAAAGTGTTATTATGCTAAAAAAAACACAGTAAAATTGATGTTGCTATCCCTTTTTTCCTTTTGCTTAGAATGAATACCTGGCATTTCATAATAGCATTTACTTAAAAAAAATTAACACACAAACTCTGACAAAAAAACATTTGAAATTTGCACTTGAACAAAATATATTGATATTATATAAAGTTATGAAACGGAAAAAAATAGTTTTAAAAGATTTCATGCTATCAGTTATATTATCAATATTTACATTTTGTCTAGAAAATACATCAAAGATACAATCTTAATTCTCACTCTCAGAAATGTACAGTTATAAAACACAAAATCATTACAGGAAAAAAAATCATAATAATTTAAAAAAAAAGAAAAAAGCGCTTAACAATATCCATTATCACAATTACAAAAGAAAAATAACCTTAATAATGTTGACACAATATCATATTAAATTCTAGTAGTCACAAAGAATCATTAGAGACTTTTTTTTTCGTGATAAATAACAAGAAGTATCTCTGGTGTTGAAAATAATAGTTATATTAAAACATTTTCAACATGTTCAAAGTGGACTTAGGCTCAATAACACACTGGTAATAACTAAAATAGTCAACATTTTCACTTGTACCTCACTTAGCCTGATTGTTTCACATAGTTCTTTTTTATGGCAGATGTAAATAATTTAATTTGTCTTTGTCCATATATTTCACTCACTGCTCCGATTGTACTTCCAAACACATCATGATATTATAAATTATGTCCAATCATATTAAATTATGTAAATCATTATAAAACAAACCCAATAAAGGTTGAATCAAATAATAATTATTATCAGAAAAGTTTGCTTCAAACACTCTCTTTCATCTAGCCATTCTTTCTGTCAGACCATTAGCGGAGTCTCTTCATCGCTGCCTGATCTTTGCTGTCTGGATTCTAACCTTGACCTCAAAGGCCTATGACCTCTGACCCCGGAAGCGGAAGAAATGGGCGCCAGTTGGTCTAGAGCGTCCTTCGTCATCCGGGGCTTGTGGCCCAGCAGATTCAAAATGGCGTCCACCGTTTCACAGAGCTCGCTCTCGAAGTTTTGCATTCGTCTGGTAAAACAAGACAAAAAGAAATAAAAAGAAAAAAAAAACATGGCAGTGTTATTTTTTATTATTTAAGATATACAACAATGGCAGATAATTTACAAAAAAATAAAAAGAACGAAATGAGGGGAAGAGTGAGGGAGAAAGAGAGAAAAAGGCAGACGCAGAGAGGGAAAGAGAAAGAGAGAGATAGATAGAGAAGGAGAGAAAGAAAGAGAGAGAGAGAGTGTGTGTGTGTGTGAGAGAGAGAGAGATAAAGAAGGAGAGAAAGAGAGAGAGATAAAAAACACATGTGTTGCTTTTATTGGGGGGGGGGAGAAAGAGAGGGTAGAGAGAGATTAAGAGAGAGAGAGGAATAAATGATTAGGGTGAATGTAGCAGGGAAATCGAGAGCTAGGGAGATGGACATCACTCACAAAATTAAATAAACAACAACATCGAATACAACAACATCGATATCAACAAATACAGCAATAACAATAGCAACAGGAACAACAACGACAACATAAACAACAACAACAACAGTAGAAACAAGGGCAACAACAACAAAAACAGCAAGAAAATTAGCAATAATAACAAAAAAGGTCAACAACGAGATCAACAATAACACCTATAACGATCCAAACAACAACAACAACAACGACAGCGACAACTTACTCATGTAAAGTGACAAGGGACGTATCAATGTCGTGTAGGGAGTAACTTCCACCTACACCTCCCCCACCCAATGCTCCGCCGCCAGATATCCCGCCAAGACCCGCCCTCATGACCCCTGGAACTAGCCGGTGAATTTGGAGGTCACTGGGGTCATAGAGGTCATAGCCGGTCAAAGTTGAAGGTCGCCACGTTTGATTCGCGTTGGTCTTCGTCGCATAAGAGGTGGGTGCAGTTGATAAAAGCTGATCGGCTGTGGGTTGGGAGTAGGGGAAAATAAATGATAAAAGTAGCTTGACAAAAAAATCAGCAAAAAAAACAACGAAACACCAAAAACAAAACACACACAAAACATATCTAATGACAGCAAGACGTGAGACAAATAAAAACAACCAATTCACAAAATGTTAGAGTTAGTATTTACGGCACGTTAGCACAGCTGAGTGCGTTGGGTTGGTTTACCAAATCACAGTACATATGACACAGAGTATAACAGAACATTATGGTTGTTTGTATGACAATACATATAACTAAGCAATATGCGTCCTTATCTATACAACATAGTAAAAAGCATCAAATTAACGATCATTTTCATAAACGAAAAAAAGACCAAATTAAAAAAAACAAAAACCAAAAAAACAAACAAACAAAAAACACAACATTCTCAGCTTTTTAAAAAAAGAAATGAGTGAACTAAAAGTTATTGACAAACATTAGTAGCCTATGTTATTTTTACTGTTAAAAATCATAAGGCTAAATGAAAGCGCAAAAATGAATTCGAAAAAAAACAAAAACAGCGCAAAATGATAAAATGAAAAAAGAGTGTAGAAATATTAAATGAGGAAAAGAATAAAGGCACTTGCTTGATAAACTATTGATCAAGTGAGGCGTGGTGTGTAAACGATTGGATCTGGGGTTAGCACATTATACTGACACCGACCCAACCAGTAGGGAACGCAATAGCCAGGATTCGAACTCGGGACCTTTTGCGTCGGAAGCCGATGTTCTACTCCAGTTGAGATTGGAACCGCAGAGCTTTTAATCATCAATCCAGAGGGCTAACCAATATGTGGTATGGTAGAGTAAAATACCGACTTGTGAGACGAGATAATACTGTCGTCTAGAAACGTGTATTAGGCATTCGGTATATATTTCACAAGAGGTTTTGTTTACTATCCTTCCTGTTTATTTATATGTTTGACTTGATCGTCGATTTATATTGCGTCGTAAGCCGATGTTCTATGCCTGGACCACCGCACCCCCCAGTTGAGATTGGAACCGCAGAGCTTTTAATCATCAATCCAGAGGGCTAACCAACTGATAACCAACTTGACGTACATTATCGCAGTCTTAATGCCATGAGTTACATTGAGTTCCGCCTTACCAAAGACTATACAGTTAGTGAGACGATTCACAAGAGAAGCTCACAGAGAAATTAATACGGAGAGCCTTCTTGACGCGTGCTCACTTCTTTGTTGAAATCGGACGCGCGGTGGTCCTGTATTAGAACATCGGCTTCCAACGCAAAAAGTCCTAGTTTGAATCCTGGCAGGTGCGCTCCCTACTGACTGGGTCGGTGTCAGTTTAATGTGAACGGCTGAGACAGGAGTCATGGTATCCCCGTCATGTTTCGTGTGTGGCAGCACATACATTGTCAGACCTCAGTCTATGGGCCCGTCCTCAATATAGCCTATATAGTGCTGATTTTTTACTTATCTTCGGACAAAATTGTTGTCAATGTTTCAAGTAGGAACCTGTAACTTCATTTATTCCGACCCAAATACGCACCATCGTCCCTACTAAATTTCTAACTTCTTTTACCCTCTTTGTTGATATCAATGACTTAACGAGTTAGACGGGCTAATGCCCCTGCAGTGCGCTGCACTTCTCGCGATATCTGTATGCGAGCTATGAGACTTTAAACATGGCTGCTGGAGGGGGATTGGGGGTTGGGTTGGTTTAACGTCCAACAGCAGCACTATATAAGCTATTTTGTGGACGGGCCCCAAAACGGACGTCTGACAATTTTATGTGCTGCCACACACGAGACAGGGCGGGGATACCATGACTCCTGTTTCAGCCGGGAAGGCGTATGGTAGAGTAAAATACCGACTTGTGAGACGAGATAATACTGTCGTCTAGAAACGTGTATTAGTTATTCGGTATTTATTTCACAAGAGGTTTTGTTTACTATCCTTCCTGTTTATTATATGTTTGACTTGATCGTCGATTCATATTGAATTTGGCTTTGACGGTATACTTTTCGATAACGATGGAGGTGAGTTGTATTTATATTTCAAAATGATGATATGTTCACTAAATTTAATAACTTTATTGTAAAGCTAAGCAAGTGAAAATGCAATGACTAAGACTCGATATAGCTAACATCACTCATATCGCTTTGGTCTTATTATTTATGATTCCTCTAGCTTAAAATGAAAAATTAATCAATTTAATTAAACCGAGGCTTTTGTTTAAGTTGCTCGTAGTGAGGGCCTTATCTCGACCGGCGGTCGTTTCCTGTTTGTCTCATTGTCGACGCGTTGCTCAGCCTATCTAGTCTATGAACAAAATATCACTGGTTGTTATGGAAGGTTAAGAAGTATGCATGCAAGATGTACTAGCGTAAAGGTGAGCGTCTTTTGATGGTAATCGCCTTATATGGTCTCTACCATGGTGACCCAGAATACGTCAAATCCAGAAAGAGAGGGGGAAAAAGGGAGAGGGAGAGAGAGAGAGAGAGAGAGAGAGAGAGAGAGAGAGAGAGAGAGAGAGAGAGAGAGAGATTGAGAGGTAATGGGGAAAAACCGGGAGAAAGCGAAAGAGACTGAAAGAGAGATGGAGAGAGAGACAAAGAGAGATAGAGGAATATAAAGAGGGCGAAAGGGAGATGTGTTCTTTTGATGGTACTTTGTGTTCATAAAATAATTAGAGGAGAGTAAGTGATTAAGATAGAGGGAGGTGAGAGAGGGAGATCAAGAAGGAGGGAGTCCTTTTGATGACACACTGTGAGCTGGGGTAGGTATAAAGAGAGGAAGAGTGGGCTAGAGAGAGGGGGAAGAAAGAGGGGCTCTTTCAATGATACCTTGGGTGTATAGTCAATGACCTATGATACCTTGGGTGTATAGTCAATGACCAATGATACCTTGGGTGTATAGTCAATGATGTTGTCGGTAAAAACTCACATGGCAGAGAGGGACGACCAGTTACAGGGGCAGCAGTGTTGGAAGTACAAAAACAACACCAGTGTCTGTAACTTGCTCCCCTACGACTATACACGTAGGCTTTCAAACAACGTGCTGCATCCGATGGGACGTCGGGTACTGTCACGACGGTATGTTGTTGCTGCTTCTGCTGCTGTTGTTGTTGGTGCAGTAGTAGTTTTTGTTGATGATGATGTTGTTGCTGTTGCTGTAAAGACATTGTCCCTACTGCTGCTGCTGATGATGATACTGGTGCCGACGACGGGACAGCTGTAATTGTCGATGTAGTGGTTGATGAGGCTGAAGATGTTGAGGATGATGATGTTGGTGGTGAGGGTGTGGAGGCGGTTGAGTGAGTTCTCTTGCCTAAGTTGCAGGAGACGGTGGCCAGTAGATGTGTGACTGTGCGTGTGTTTGTGTGTGTGACGGTGGGTTAGTCGACGGTGGCACCCGTGTGCAGAGAGAGAGAGAGAGAGGGAGAGAGAGAGAGAGAGGAAGAGAGAGGGAAGGAGAGAGGGAGAGGAATAAATGGGAGAGAGAGAGATGAATAAAGGGAGATAGAGGTAGAGAGAAAAAGAGAGACATGTGAAGATGGAGGAGTTGAGAGAGTTGGATAAATTGAGTGATAAATGCAAATAGACGGG
>RQTK01000394.1:145153-159627 GCA_003991915.1 Elysia chlorotica
ATCATCATCATCATCATCATCATCATCATCATCATCATCATCATCATCATCATCATCATCATCATCATCATCATCATCATCATCATCATCATAATCAGCATCAACATCATCATTCTTATAACTAATTCGTGTAAAAAAATAATTAAGGGGAAACAATTTTAAACCGTCCAATGTAACTGGAAAACTTACTAGGTGGCCTCCCTTTGCCGTTTTGCTCTGTGGGTTTTTGAAAATCTTCTTCGGTGAACTCCTCAGTTGCTCGGTCCACACTCAACTCAACTATCCCGACCCTCTCTTCATCATCACTACCTGCTCGGAGGTATAAAGAGGAAAGAAGAAGAGATGAGTAGAGAAATAAGATTTTAATTTTGTCCTCTTCTATACTTACAGTACACATCGACAATAACTTTATGTGTTGTAACCGACTGCTGGATAAACGCCACTATATAAGCTTAATATAATGCCACAATATAATTCCACAATATATTGCAAAAATATAATGCCACTATATTATGCTTCAATATAATGCAGCAATATAATGCTGGATTATATTGCGACTATATAAGACCAATGTACAATGTCATAATATAATGCAACAATATAATGCCAGAATATAATGCCAGAACAAAATACCACTATATAATGACACTATATAATGCCACACTGTAATGCCACTATATAATACTACAATATAATGCCTCTTCCTGTGATACTATTGGGTAAGTCACAACTTTGATGACTATCACTAGTGAAAGTTTATCATTATCGGAGAATCCATAAAGAGCGGTGAGTGTAATGTCATATAAAATAACAATGAAGAGAAAAAATGGACAATGTTTAAAAGGAAAGACGATGTCGAGGAAGAAAGCGTAGGATGAGTTGAAAGAAGAGGAGAAGACAGATGGGAAGATGAAGAAGGAAGAGGAGCAGAAAAGAGAGGATGGGAGAAAAGGAAAGGAATAGAGGGGAGGGCGGAATAAAGAGGGGGAGAAGGAAGAGGAATAGACGGGATGGAGTGCAAGGGAGAAGGAGAAGGAAGAGAGTAGGAATAAAAGATGGACGAGGGACAAGTTGGAATAAAAAACAAATTAAAAAAAGAAGATTGTAAACATTTAAGTTCTTACAGACGACTGTTATTGTCGACTGAAAACTGATTTATTCTATCTCCATTAATCATAAGACAGGTATAAAAAAATAAAAGTCTGCAACAACGATTTGATGAACTTGCGACAAATATAATTTAAAATAGTTATGCAAAATACCCTGGCCAAATGAATATCATTAGAACAAAATAAAACCCACAATAAGTTAATTTTAGGTCTGGGATGGATTGGGGTTGGTTGGTTTAACGTCCAACAGCAGCACTATATAGGCTATATTGTGGACGGGCCCCAAGACGGATGTCTGACAATTTTATGTGCTGCCACACACGGGACAGGGCGGGGATACCATGACTCATTTTAGGTCCGAGGCTACGTGGAATCGACGGAAGTGAACACATTTTTGCATAATAAGAATAATAGTGATCTATTTGTTTTAAATAAGTATCATAGTTAGGACAGATGGATACACAGCAAGTAGTTTTTGTTCGATCTACGAGCCTACCAAACTATTAATTTAAACTGCTCTAACTGTGTCTACTATTTTAATGATTATATTTCACTTTTGTTCTGAATGCAATTGTTTGTTTAATCCGGTGACTTTGACTATTATTTTTGGAAGCCTCGATTAGGTCTCATCTTGCAATGAGGAGTAAAACAAGATGGTCTCTTATAATTGGCTATATTTAGAATTGTGTGTACCTGAGACAAGATCACGTGACGCCCGTCGGACGTCCACACTCCCAACACGCCGTCGCATGTTCGAAGCTCTGCTACCTGTGAGAGAGAAAAAATGCATGCAATAAGTCTTTATCTATTTAGAGCATCAGTATTGGTCCCTAGGTCTATCTCCGCCTGTTAAAGCCTCTATAGTTGTTGGACTGTCTTTCTGTATCATAATTCTATTAGGAATAGTAACTATTATTACCTGTGGGCTGATATTTTAGTAGTTGAGTTGCTTTAACGTCCACCATCAGCATTATATAGGCTATATTGTGGACGAGCCCCAAGACTGATGTCTGGCAATTTTATGTGCTGCCACACACGAGACAGGGTGGGGATAACATGACTTCTGTCTCAGTCGATCACATTAAACTGGCATCGACCCAACCAGTAGAGAGCGAAATCGCCATGGCTCGAACCACGGACCTTTTGCACCGGAAGCCGATGTTCTACCACAGGATCACCGCGAACCCCCTGGCTGATAATTAACTAGTTCTAATTTTTTTGTTTCAGAGAGAGAAGAGAATGCAGTGTAGCCATCGGTAATATTAATTTGTATGATTTAGTGGGCTGAAAATGACCTAGTTATAATTTCTTTATCTATATTATTAGTTTACCAGACAATGGTATGGCTTAAATCTATAAAATCACACATTCTGTCTCCACAATATCCAAGATGCTTTGTAAATAAAATTATATAGTAGCATAAAAACCAACAACTCGCATTCACATTTTATGTGTTTAAAGCTAAAAAAAAACAACTAAAAAGCTTTGTGGTCGTTTTGCTTAGTTTTTTTTTTCTTATGTGGAAAAATAAATAAATTATATCTAACAAATGAAGTTACTAAAATTTATCCCAATTTGTTGTAAGATGAGACATATCTACATGTTTTAACATTAAACCAAGTTGTGAAATACATACATAAATAAAATCTACAGATGCCAACAGTATCAGTATGTCTTGGGTTTGAAATGAGTATCGATATTATTTTGTAATAACTCATGTCGTAACTGTCTATACTGTTTAGTTATGCTGCATATACGGACCATCAAATGTGCCTTTAAAGGACTAATAATCTAATGGGTTGTAACTAACCCTACAATGTCGCTATATAATTAGATCTAAGAGTAGTTTGTTAATCTATTAAAAACCATCCCGAATTTCATGGCGCAAATTATTTTGAGCTAATTTGCACTAACAATTCTTGAAAGATTGTCTCCCTCGTAGTTTTCTGTCATATCTCACTTACAAAACACTCTAACATTTTGGTATTTTAGAATTGAGATCTTCTTTTATACAACATCCATGATGAGTTGTGCTAAGATAATATTTTATGGCTTTAACGAATGCACTTTCTTATCTAACTAGTTTTAAATTGTCGGATGTGTTACTTTTTAGATTGTAAAACCATTGGGAATGTAGATCTAATTTAACGTCAAATGATAATAAATTACCTCTGCAAACCCACATTAGATTTATTAGATTTTAATAAACCCGTTCCAATATACTGCAACAGTGTTGTGTAAAAATAACAACAACAACAACAACAACAACAACAACAACAACAACAACAACAACAACAACAACAACAACAACAAAAACGCCCAACTAAAAATGAAAAGTAGGTCACAAAGCTGTAAAACCCTACTTTCGCTTTCCACCGTCCTTCGCTTGCACTGCAACCTCGGCCTTCGTTGGCGAATAAACCTCAGAGTTTCGTCGTCCATTTTCATTTTGGCGCGAATTTGTAGTAACGTTCCCTAAGAATGCAAAAAAGGCAAAAATTAATTATTTTCAGGAATAATAATAAAAAAGACCAATGATTATCGGTATAGCTTTAGGACTTTAAAAAAATTATTTGGAAAGGAATAGGCTAAAACAAACAATCTTAAGCAAGATCAAAGATACACTCGCAAAAAAAAACAATAAATGATTTTACCATTATCATGAAAAAAATGTGACATTTGCCTTTAAATGAAAAACAAAACAAAACAAAAGAGACAAAAAAAAACCCCAACAAAAACAACTTAACTCCTAACATTTTATTCTTGACTATGTGCATATGACCTCTGACCTCTCTGAGGGTAAAGGTTATTTGCATCTTATTATTCAAATTATTCTTCCTTATGATTTGCTTAAAATGAAATATTTCAAAAATGAAATCTTTTGGTTAATTCCCCCCCCCCGCATTCTAGCAAACCGGATTGATGAAAATGCGTTCATCGATGTGAAATATAAAGTAAGCTCGTGTGTGTTATTCATGAAAGTATGGATGAATGTCACTATGATAAACCAATCTTGGTTTCATGGATATTCGTTTGAATGGATGCCAAGATTATTATTGTTTTGGATGTAGATAAAAGGATGGACATTAAAAAATAATATAATTATTCTATTGATTAAAACCAAATATATTGTTGACAAGATGCTTTGTATGTACATAGACTGATACATGTACTAATTTTGTTGTAAAGAACAAAACAAATCCATGGACCCAATACTCTGTTTGCAAACTACATGACTATAGAGTGTTGTAAAATAACACACCTAACAAGCGTATGTGCTAAGGTGTGTAATGCGAGTACGATGTATAAAATCTCTAAGAAATGTTATGGTTTTGTGTATATTTCTACTATTATTCTCAATTGTCTTTGTGGTTGTTGATTGACATTTTTGATCCTTCGTACATTCTTAAGGCCCTTGAGTCGCGGTGAAAGTAGAGTGTGGCAGTGAAAAGCAATGCCAACCTACCTCACAATCCCGTTGTCATGGGAAAATCAGAAGTCTTAGGCTAGAGCCAGACTGACGCTGGTGGCTGGAGCGGTGCCCTGGCTTGCGTATGATAACCTCTCGTATTTTTTTAGCCTCGGTCTGACTGCGCAAATAAATACAAGAGGGTTTCATAAAGAACACCCAGTCCAGCTACAGCCCCAGTCCAGCCACAGCCCCACCCCAGCCACACGCGCCAGTCTAGCTCTGGCCTAAAGAGTTCTAACTGTCAACAGTAAGTGTAAGCATGTGACCCCTGACCTTTCGGAGGTTAAAGGTGACTTGGAACTTGTTGAGGAAGCTCTCCGCGAACTCTGGGTAAGTGTGCAGGATCTCGCGAAGGTCACCAAGGTCGATCTTGTTGATGTCACAGTAGGATAGCGCTCTCACGCAGTACATGGACTGCCCCTGCATGGTTCGATTCTCTTTGATGTCCTCACCGAAGATGTCGTCTTTTCCTGGAAGAAGATAGTATGTTATGTAATGTTTGGTTGTTTGTTTTTTGTTTCTTGCCGTACAATTTGAGCACTACTCTTTTTCCCTAGACAGGTTGACTTAGCTGTATAGCGGTGCAAAAGTAATAGGCCTTAAATTATCCCACGAGAACATTTAAAGATATGAGAAAAATAATCTTTACAACAGTTATGACAGAATATAAAATTTCGTGACGTTTAACACACGAGCTTAGATATTTAAAAAATTGCTAAACTACGTGAGTCAACCAGGCTGAATCATGAAGAAATCGGGGTTTTAATATTTTGAGTTATTTATTGATTTAAACAAATGTAAAGCGCTTTGAGCAACAATATGGGAAAGCTGCTATATAAATGCACTTTATTATTTTATTGGTCTTAAAATTTATCAACCTTCATGAACTCAAAAAGGTTGGAAAAGTCATAACTCTATTATTTACAGAATCAGAGATGACCAACCTCAATTCTACAATAAAAAAAACTGTATAGAGGGTGGTTTTCTACGTGTAGATGGTTTTAGCTCTAAACCTTTTTTGGCGACGCGTGCCTTATTAACATTTGTTGCTTCACATACAACAATGATAGTAATCATTTATATTTGATCAATCATCCATTACTTTTCTATTGGCTTTAAACTAAACAGGTTTTCATTTTTTAACACAAGTCATAGTATCGTCAAACTTGCTAAAAACCCATCCTTACTATTCATTTAACACGAGGAACAAACTTGCGCAATTTGAGTCAAATCCCTCTAGGCGAAATCAAATTAACGTGTGTCCAGTGAGTCAATTAATCAAAATAATCAAACAACTAGCCGGATTAGGAAACTAAGCTTTTCATACCCCCAATCCCAAACCCGATTAAACGTTCCCAAAGATTAGAAACACGGTTTTGCTGTGGAGAATTCTCCGGGTTTAACGTCTCCTAGGTTCCCCTGGGGGATCCTATACGGCGAAGGTTTGCTGTGGAGTATTACTTGCTTAATACTCGATATTTTTCAAGTCTGAAGGAAATGCAGTAAAGTTGTTACGTTCGTAGCGAATTTCAAGAAAAAAAAAGCCACAACACTATGGTAACAGACTAATAAGTATTACATTTGTCTTTTAGTGAAGAAAGTATGACCTAATCGTTTTAACCGATAAACAAGTTTGCTGGTTATTATCGGTGAAACAAGATTTTCCCAAACCAAAACTAACATCATTGGCATTATGATAGCAATAACTACAATATTGCCAAATAAATTCCCTTCACAGTTTTTTAAATCGTTATGTAGAGGCGACATTTCCGTGGCTGAAAGATTTATTTAAAGTTCTCAATCCTATTCCAAAACAAGTACTGGTGTCTTTGTCTTAACTTGTGAAAGAGGAAAAAGAAATTGGCAGCAAAATATGTACCGCTTTGTTTATTTAAGATTGGCTGTAGTTTAATATCTATATGTATTCAAATATGCTATAGTTTCTAGAATCAATAAAGGAAAGTGTTTTATTAGTTTAAAAGGTAATGGTAATAAGATCCACTATTGTACTTCTATATATAACAGAAAAACAGAATAGTGCTTTTGATACGTATCAAATGAACTATGTGCTCTTTATGTCAAACATCTCACTACAACAGAATTATATAGTCATATTTCTCTTGTAGTGAGATATAGTAGTCTATATCAATTTTTAATTTTTTTTTCATATTTACATTAAAAGCTTAGCTTTAATTCTTTAAATTATAGATTCATGATATACGTATACACCTCATTAAAGTACATTTGATGCCTTATTTTAACATACTCTGCATCTTCAGTATTAAATTTCAGAAATGCCATAACAACCGCATACACCCAAAGTGAAGACCTGTCTAACATAATAAAACCGAACCGAAGAACCGAATAAGTCGATTAAGTAGATTAAGTCGATGACCTGTCCCGAAAAAGCAGTTCTCGTCAAACCCGAGACAGAGTACGATCGTATGTGCACTAACTTGAACCCGTCGAGAACCGAGTATGGGCGGCATACAAGACACCTGTACACATCGAGTGGATTTACGCAGGGCGACTAGGGCAGTATCGAATTGAAACCAGACACAACTACATAAAAAATGAATTAACCGAGGATTACCATGGTAGTATCGAATAATAAATACACGACTACACTAGAAATCGATTTACTAAGATTAGTAATAGTAATAATAGTATCGAATACAGACCAGACGGTTGTTTGGTTTGGTTGGTTTTAACGTCCAACAGCAGCACTATATAGGCTATATTGTGGACGGGCCCCAAGACGAACGTCTGACAATTTTATGTGCTGCCACACACGCGACAGGGCGGGGATACCATGACTTCTGTCTCAGCCGGTCATGTTAAACTGACACCGACCCAACCAGTAGGGTCCAGACCAGACACCCATAATCAAAAAGGAGACTTACCAAGAATAATTATCTTTTATTGATTGATTGGGTTGGTAACCTATCACCACACACACTCCTCTCTCTTCTCTATGTCTTTCCGTTTCCGACTAACCTTTATTATTTGACCATCTTTTTGGATCTAGATTTGATTTCATCACTACTGCTGCTTTTATTTCACATTAACATATTTTATCTATATGGTCTATTTATCTGTTTTACTTTTTTGTATACCTTTTTTTATCTTTTACATGTAAAATCTTAATTTGTAGGTAAAACATATTTAGTCATAATATATAATTGTGTCTAATGAAGGCATACATATCGAAAGCTTACGTATCTGTATCGTTTTGTATTCTTAGAGCTGCACTATGCCCTTTTTGTTTTGTTTTTTTGGTACCTTGCAAGGATAACCATTCCAGTTTTGATTACAAACCGGATACCACTATTTATGAAACGTCTATTAACCGAGGATTGTCAAGGTAGTATTGTTCACAAAAATAGTTTTATCCAAGCATAGGCATAGCAATATTGTCGTCTTTGAGAATCATACACATCCGGCTTCAAGGAGTTATCTTACTTAAATTTAGAAATAGGAAAAGAAAATGGCTACGAAAATAAAATAATAATAGATAGATAGATATATAGATAGATAGATATATAGATAGATAGACAGACAGACAGACGGGCGGACGGACGGACGGACGGACGGACAGACAGACAGACAGACAGACAGACAGACAGACAGACAGACAGATAGATAGATAGATAGATAGATAGATAGACAGACAGACAGATAGATAGATAGATACAATAAATCACGATTTACCAAGTATAACCATGACTTTATCGAATACATAACAAGTACCCGTACACAAGAAATGGGTTTACCGAGTACGGCAATGGCGGTATCGAATACATAACAAGTATTCGTACACAAGAAATGAATTTACCGAGTATAACCATGACGGTATCGAATACACAACAAGTACCCGAACACAAGAAATGGGTTTACCGAGTATCGCCATGACAGTATCGAATACATAACAAGTATTCGTACACAAGAAATGAATTTACCAATTATAACCATGACGGTATCGAATACATAACAAGTAACCGTACACAATTAATGAATTTACCGAGTATCGCCATGACAGTATCGTCTTTGAGGATCTCTATGGAGCCGCGGGCGATGAAGTACAGCGCTGTCAAAATGTCGCCCGGATGTACCAGCGTGTCACCCGGTGGCGCATGCGTAGACTTGAACTTGGTGGAGAGCACGCGCAGACAGCCTTGACAGCGGAAGGGGAAAGGGGAGATAAAAGTAAACGATAAATCTTGTTTATCAAAAATTAAAAAAAAGTAAACGATAAATTGTTGTTTATTAAATATAAAAAAGTAAACGATAAAATATTTAGCCTATTAAAAAAAAAAACAATCGATAACGGTGAAAGTAAAAAAGTAAACGATAAGTAAACGCTCAAAGTAAACTATAAAAAGGAATTGTTAGTGATAAAAACGAGATATAAGATGACTATTTGAAAAACAAAAACGAACAAAAAAAAAACAATCACGCAAGGGTTATGATATTTTTGTTTAAAGAAAATGGTAAATACAGAGATACTTGTTGGACAAAAGCAAGGGGTAATATAAATTAACCTCAAAGATTCAGTGAAAAAAAAGAAAGGGGTATATTATGACAAAGAATTTTAAGCGGTTAAAGGTGATTACATTACGTTGTTGCTTTTTATTTGAAAGTAAACAAAATGCTGTTGTTTTAAAAAAAAATTATAAAAATGTACATAACACTAAAACTTGCTTTCTATAATTTTATGGGATGTTGATTAAATGAATAAAAACGGGCAACCAGCAAAGTCTTGAAATTTGCTGTTGATGTTCAAAGAATGATATAGTTGGAAAGATCAGGCCATTACTTTATTCAAAGAATCTCCAACCTAGAGAGTGAACCGCAGAATGCTTTTTGTTTCTACAATTTTGCATTGCATTTTGAACCGATAGATGTGCGCGTATGTTTTATATGTGTTGGGTATGGGCAAGTTAAGTATCAGATTTTTAAACGCATTTTTACCCTATTAAGCGTGCGTTTATATTTGCATTTGTTACTTTATTTTATCTTTGGGTTAGTCATAACAACCATAACATAGACAAGTACAACAAAAACACGTCACCAATACCAATACCCCTATCATTAACAACAACAACAACAACAACAACAACAACAACAACAACAACAACAACAACAACAACAACAACAATAAGATAAACAAGAACAACAACACAAATACCAATAACCACAACAACAATAAGATAATCAAAAAGACCTACAACAACACCAACCACAACAAGAACAACAAGAAAAACTACAACAAAAACAAAATGATTTAAACAAGTATAAAATACTACCACCACCACCACCATGATCACCACCACCACCACCACCACCACCACCACGACTAATAGCAACAACAGCAACAGCAACAACTACATCAAGAAAAAAAGCAACAAGAGCATTAAGACCATTCAACACGACAGAAAATAAAACACAACAACAACAACATAAACAACAACAACAACAACAACAACAACTACATCATCAACAACAACAACAACAACAACAGCATCATAAACAATAACAATAACAACAACAACAACAACAACAACAACAACAACAACAACAACAACAACAACAACAACAACAACTGGAACAGTATCAACAACCTGTATGCCAACCACGTACCTGGACTGGCGCCGTTGAAGGCGTTGCAGTTCTGAAGTAGATTTCTGTTAAGATGCAGACAAATGTCTGCCTGAAGACACTCTGGAAACCCTTTCAAAACCTGGTCACATGGGAGAGGAAAAGTTGAAGGTCATTATTGTATTTGTGATGTGGGTCTAAAAAAGATATATTCAATATTGAATTTCGAGGTTTTGCTAAGCTGAGAGAGAGATAAAGAGAGAGCGAGAGAGAGAGAAAGAAAGAGAGAGAGAGAGAGAGAGAGAGAGAGAGAGAGAGAGAGAGAGAAAGAGGGAGAGAGTTGGTGGTTATAAAGAACGTTATCAAAGTTACCAAAAGATACACACGTATGCTTAGTATAATGTATAAGAGTGTAGAGTTAATTTAGAGTTAAAGAAGAGATCATAGAATGGTATATAGATAGATAGATAGATAGATAGATAGATAGATAGATAGATAGATAGATAGATAGATAGATAGATAGATAGATAGATAGATAGATAGATAGATAGATAGATAGATAGAAATATAGATATATAGATATATACCCAATTCGATTTATTTCTATATGAAATTAAATTCTATGTGCCCCGCATTAAGTATGGAGTACTGTACATAGATTTTGAGATCCTTGTTTTGATGTGTTCAATAGAGAAGACCAGCATCAATACAAAGCTGGGTATGCCGTAGAACTTCTAGATTGTTTTGAATAACACTTTCTTTATATCACGTACAACTCTCTATACATTTGTTAACCCCCCCCCCTCTCCCTCTTCTTGTCCTTCCTTGCCTCTGTGTCCCCTCTTCTGTCTCGTCTCTCTCTCTCGTCTCTCTCTCTCTCTCTCTCTTCTCTTCTCTCTCTCTCTCTCTCTCTCTCTCTCTCTCTCTCTCTCTCTCTCTCTCTCTCTCTCTTTCTTTCTCTCTCTCTCTAACTACCCAGCCACCTCTTTTCTGGCTTTCCATTCTGTTTTTCAATGTTTACCTCTTATTGGAAAAATTTTCTTTCCTCTAATGCTCTACCTTAATCTTGATCTTTATCCGCTATCCGTTTGAAGTAACACCAGCACACTCAACTTACCTCCCTTTAATCTAGCGAGTTATATTTTTTTCATAATTATGTCAGTCTGTTTTGATCTATCTGACTTTTTTCATTTTTTTTTTCTTTTCTTTCTGTTTGTCCTTAACGAGAGAAAAAAGAACTATAGCAGTAACGTTGACTTTTTTATGGGATCTTTTTTTGGTGCTTTGATAACTCTAAATACTTGTTTATTTCGTTCTTGGCCAATATTCTCCTATAATGAACCAGATTTTCGGCAAAAAATGTACGGTTTTTACCATAGACCAACTCTTTTTTGTATCTGTCACTGAAACTTTCTTATAGATATATTTTTTACTTTGTCTCTTCTTCTTAGCACCTAAATATCTTTCTTTATATCTCTGCTTCTCCGTCACTTTTATATTTCCCTCTCTCTTTCTCTCTCTCTCTTTCTCCACGTGTATCTTTTATTTCTCTATTTGTCCAACTGTATATCAATGACCCTCACTCATACCCTCTATCTTCTCTAACTCTCCTTGCACCCTACTCAGATATCTTTCCGAATCTCTTCTTCTTCATAGATAGATAGATAGATAGATAGGATAGATAGATAGATAGATAGATATGATAGATAGATAGATAGATAGATAGAATCTTGATCTTTATCCGCTATCCGTTTGAAGTAACACCAGCACACTCAACTTACCTCCCTTTAATCTAGCGAGTTATATTTTTTTCATAATTATGTCAGTCTGTTTTGATCTATCTGACTTTTTTCATTTTTTTTTTCTTTTCTTTCTGTTTGTCCTTAACGAGAGAAAAAAGAACTATAGCAGTAACGTTGACTTTTTTATGGGATCTTTTTTTGGTGCTTTGATAAATACTTGTTTATTTCGTTCTTGGCCAATATTCTCCTATAATGAACCAGATTTTCGGCAAAAAATGTACGGTTTTTACCATAGACCAACTCTTTTTTGTATCTGTCACTGAAACTTTCTTATAGATATATTTTTTACTTTGTCTCTTCTTCTTAGCACCTAAATATCTTTCTTTATATCTCTGCTTCTCCGTCACTTTTATATTTCCCTCTCTCTTTCTCTCTCTCTCTTTCTCCACGTGTATCTTTTATTTCTCTATTTGTCCAACTGTATATCAATGACCCTCACTCATACCCTCTATCTTCTCTAACTCTCCTTGCACCCTACTCAGATATCTTTCCGAATCTCTGACTCTTTTTGAAACCCAGTGTATCCGACTTTATTATCAGTTCTGTTATCTACCTGTCTGCCTGACTGTCCATGTATCTGATTTCCCCTCTCCTCATCTCTCTTTTTTCCTCTCTCACTCCCACTCTTCCCTCCCGTTCTCTCCTTTTCGCCCCCTCTCTCTTTCCCTCTCTCCCTCTCTCTCTCTCTTCCTCTTTCTTTCCATCTCTCTGTCTGTCTCTCTCAATCTTTCTCTCTCTCCCCCGCTCTCGCCCTCCCGTTCTCTACCTCCCTTTCGCTCCCCATCTCCCCCCTATTTCTTTCCATCTCTCTCTCTCGCTCTATCTATCTCTCTCTCTCCCTCACACGCACACACCAATTTTCACCCCCTGCCCCCAGTCTAAGGCTCCCAGCACGAGATAGCATTTCTAGCACCAAAAAATCCACACCTACCAACCCACCAACCCACCCACCCATCAAACACTACTTAAATCAACCCAAAAAAATGTACACCAATACCCCCTGGTTAGGTCGGTGTCAGTTTAATATGATCAGCTGAAACAGGAGTCATGGTATCCCCGCCCTGTCTACGTGTGTGGCAGCACATAAAATTGTCAGACGTCAGTCTTGGAGCCCGTCCACAATATAGCCTATATAGTGCTGCTGTTGGACGTTAAACCAACCCAAGCCCAACCCCAAAAATACGCTATTCCTGACTTCAAGTTGGCAGGGGAGAGAATCCCCCACTTGCCCTATCTAATCAGCGGCGCAGTCTCACTTTCCCCGGCGTTCCCCTCGACCGGAAGTCACATCTCTATTAACGTCTGCCCAACGCCAACGGCCATGAATAAGACGGGGGGACTTCTTTTTCACGGCGCGGCTATGGTCGTATTACTGTAGTATTACTCCGCCTTTTATTGAGGGAATTTCCGCCACAGTGGAAAGGAAATAGTCTTGGATTTCTAGATCTAGAATTCTAGATAACGCTCGAAGATAAAAGTCCGAAACTCAACACTGTAGAAAACTCTATATCCTGTCTTCGCGTTCTGTCTTAAAAAAACCAAAAGAAAAGAAATGGAGCGATAGATGGTAAAGTTGTGATTCCCAAATTTGGATTTAAAAAGAAGATGGGGAATACAAAGAAGTGTAGATAAGACATTCCAAGAAGAAAAAAGCAGAAAATAAGTAAGATAGGGAGTGATAGAAACTGAGAACAAAAGAACAAAGAAAAAAAAAAAGAAAAGAGAATGTAAAAAGGACGGAGAAGGAAATGGAGATAGATAGAAAAACAAAGAGAGGTAAAGAGAAAAAGAAAGAGTAAAGAAGATAGAGCGCGTGCTTGTAAAAAAAAAGAGTAATACAAAAAGAGATAAAGAAAGATAGAGACAAAGAAAGAGAGAGAAAGACAGACAGAAAGAGAGAGAGAGAGTGATAGCGAAAGAGAGAGAGAGTGCGAGAGAGAGAGAAAGAGAGAGAGAGAGAGAAAGAGAGGGGATAGGGGGAACAATAAAGAAAGAGAGACGGAGTAAAAAAATTTATCAGAGGCAGATTCAGATAGAGACAAAATGAAATGCAGAAAGACATACAAATATTCACAAAAACTGATAAGAAATTATGCACAGTTTGCTAAAAATGATTATAGATCCAGTCCTGAAAAGGAAAACTCAAAATTACGGCCTATCTCGAATATTTTCAAGACATTCCTACTGACGTACTGAATACTGGGGATTTATTTTTATCGAAAATGTAAAAACAACTTTATTGATTACACTTCTTTAAAAGAGAAGTTCTTGTTTCAGTATTTCTTTACCAAAATGGGTTGCGGTATATTATTAGGAAATGTGCAGGAAATTATGGCCTACCTCGAAGATTCTAAAGACATTTTTTCTGATGTATGGAATACTGGACAATTCCATAGTTTAGTGTCTGTATTTCTTAAGCGTACGGCGTAGCGGTATATCATTACAGAGTGTGCGGAGAGAGAGAGAGAGAGAGAGAGAGAGAGAGAGAGAGAG
>RQTK01000394.1:194827-230441 GCA_003991915.1 Elysia chlorotica
CATGTTATTTTATCAGTTTAAAATATGTCTCTGTCTACTTGTCTTATCTGTTGGTCTCAAGCTAGATCTAGGTTTGTGGCTGTCCCGTCTAACTTATCTTGTTATAGGGCAGGCTTGTTGGATGGTGTATCTTGGAGATACGATGATCATTATTTTGGTGTTAGTGTGTTGGTTTGGTTGATGAAACATTGTTTAGATTTTTTACTATGGTGAGATTAGAATTAAAGCGCAATGTATGTAAAGTTTTAACGAGATAAAAATTAAATCAAGAAAAAAAGGAATTAAAAAAAAAAAAAAGAGATACAAGATACGTCATTCTTATAGCTACGTGACGACATTAAAGAATTTTTTATGTGTGAAGCAGAGAGCAATTTAACATGCATTTTGGTATACTTTAGATGTGAAGCATTTTTTGTTCTCAAGATGATTCTAAAATCAATGAAATATACATTTTGGATTCTGAATTCTGTTTGAATAAACTACAGATAGAATGTGTTGTAAGAATGCTTACAAAAGGGCGTATGTTGGAAATATGCTTTTTTGAGGTTAGCAACATTATTAATGTATGAAATGGATCAATATCTACTACAAGGTACATTTAAAAGTAAAATGCATTGATTTGTATTTAGTACATCATAAATATCATAACTACATGTAGTATTTATTTGTAATTTGAAATAGAAATCTAAATATTATATAACAACTTCCATAAATTAGATATGAAACTAATATACTTTGCTATTGTGAGAAATATGGCAAATAAAGCTTGTACATGTAAAACCGAAGTTGATAAGGGTTTATTGATGTATTTACATCTAACCATTGTAATTTCAACAATCTGTACCCATAAATTCCCTCAATGAATACCAATAAATTATCACAATGAATACCAATAAATTACCACAATGAATACCAATAAACTCCCTCAATGAACACCAATAAATTCCCACAATCTCTACATATTCCTGTAAAAAATATACATAAATTGCAGGCCAACATTAACTAAGAGAACCCACAAAATTATCGACTAGATCTACCTTATTGGCGCATGCAGCTGCGCATGCTCCATGGTTGCTATGGCGTAGAAGATGCAGGCCAACCAGTGACCAATCAGCGTGAAGGCGACCATCAGCAGAAGCAACACTGCGGAGCCGTACTCCGCGAAGGCTTCGATGCGCCGGATTACGCGAAGCAGACGAAGCAAGCGGGCCGTCTTCAGGAACCCTGTTACTGTCATGGTCTGAAAGTGCATATAATGAGCATGTCAAATTAAACGTTAATTAGGTAGTGAGGTAAAGGACAGAGGAAAAATTTAACAAAATATTTAAAAAATGCCAACAATCGCAGCAAATGTTGGACTGCGGTTGACTAAGGAAGTAAGAAAGTTTTTAGCTGAGTGAGTTGGTTTTTGCGGCACGTCAGCATGTTAATGACTATGTCGTAAAAGTTTTTAGGTATGCGAAAGGTTAGACCTGTAATCATAATCTAAGGTTGAAAAGTAATTTATAGAATTTTTTTTTTTGCAGGCGTGAGGACTTTTTTGTGAAATGATCGAAAATGATTGCTAAGCCCAGGGTAGTAGATGAAATTACAAAGAAAATTTAGATGAACAGTTTATTATTCATGCAGAAGACCTACGATACTAAGTACAATTATGATGATTTCTTAGAAACTTACACCCTCGACTAAGGGGATTTTTCCTATGTAAATACCTTAAATATGTTTTACCTTCAGTTGGGGTCTGGTTTTATATCATGGTTGCACTTACAACTCCTAGTAGGGTCACTAAATTTACTTTGTGTTTTGTTTTTAGTACCCTTGGAATGAATTACGTTAAAGCAAAGTCGAATGTTTAAACGTACTGTACTAACGCAAACATTAGTATTATTACACGTACTTCAGCAGCAGAAATATTAAAACTAAACTATCAGAAATCAAACACAATTGCAGTGCCATTTAACTGGTGGTTAAATCTGGTTATATGGTCGCACTACAATGGTGATGTTAGCTTATATCCCAAACTAAAAGTTTCCAAAAGCTACATTTAGTCCGTTGTTTTACACATTGTTTAAATTCACATAGATAAAATGAAACATCATACAAAAACTATTATATTTACATCTTTAAAAATAAAACATTTTCAGCTCTTGGGTGACTAGAGTTTTTACGTTTTAAGGGCAAAGAAGTTTTTGCAATGGAAAGAAATGTTCATAAAAGGATGAGATTAAAAAAAAAGAAACAGGATACATCATGATTGTAGACGTTAAGTCCAGAAGAAAATAAAATTATAATGATAACAAAAATGAACATATTCTAGGTTTGTCTTTAGCAGCAACTGTTATTTTACATTTTGGAAAAATAGGATTGCAATTATATTTTATACAATGCTAAAAATGGACTTAAATGTGACGTAAAATTGAAAGTTAAGATGCGTGATATAAATAGGTTTAAATAGATTTTAAAAAGCATGAAAAGAGATTCCATTAGTTTTATGAGCTATTAAGTTTTTTAAAAATTTGGAAAATAAAAAGGAATACAACATGCATGTGCTAGGATACTGGGTGGGTGCTAAAGAACGAAATCAAATAAAAACAAGAGCAACAAGTGCACCAACAACACCAAAGAAAAAGAACAACGACAATAACAAAAAGATAAACGCGAAACAAAATATACACGGCGAGCAAAAAATCTCTTAAAAATAGGACATTATTTAAAAAGAATCAACTGCAAACGCCTGCATATAGTAATTTTTGTAAAATGAGAAAATTTACTATGTAACTTATTGTTTATCTTCGTTGAAGAAGATTGTACCATTGAACTATCGAAAAATAAAAATAAAAATATTTTTCCAAACACTTGGAACATGTTATTTTAAATTAAACCTGTATTTGGATGATTTAAAAAAATAATTTCATAATACATAAGTGTGTATGTTAAACAAAAATTTTTACTGCATAAACACAAATTAAATAATAGAAGCTTCATATTTTTAAGCTGTTTCCCGTTATAATTTTACTGCTTTTCTCTTTTCTACATTTTCAGTTCCAAAGTGTTTATTTTTAATGTTTAAACACAAACTCCTAAAAATTCATTTTAAAATATATATTACCCATGATCATTTCATTAGTAAAAGAGTGAATGAAAAAAAAGACATTCTTATGAATCTTGTCGTACAAAGCCATTAATACATACACAACAGTGGTAATGGAAGCATGCAATGGGAAATATAAAAGTTGCAAAATTTTTTTGTCTGTTTTTTTCTTTTGCCATGTTCGAAATTATTTTAAAATATTTTGGGAAAAATGAATGGCATTTTGATCAATCAAATTATTTAAGACTAAACAAATCATTACAGCTAGGAAAGTTTTGTTTCTTGTTTATAATGGGTAGATGACGACAACTGGTTGTACTTAGGAGTTTGAAAATATGGGAACAAGTAATATTTTTTTGCGTTTGCTGCTATTGTTGTTTTCAATTGACATTACTCTACTTAAGTATTTTCTTCTTGATAATGTTAATTACTGTATGTGGACTGTTTATAAATACATAAAATTTAAACGTTTTGTTTTAAATATAAAAGGATAACCTGCAAAGACAATAAGTGTAACTTGATTTTACTGCTGATAGTTTCTTAAAAAGTAAACACACTTGTCTTATATGGAATGAGTTAAAACCACTAAGTAAACTACTAGCATATAACAAAAAAGGGAACAAAACAATTGAGTGACTAAAGTCTTAAAAACATGAGTTAGGAGTTTATGTTATCGAAATCACTAGATTTTCATTAGGGTAATCAGGATAGAATGGTGGATTGCTTTTGACGAACGTCCGAATTTATTTCGATTTTCTTTAAGTTTCAAGAATATAGATAGATCTGAAGAAAAATGAAACACCGATAGATGGATTTAAGTTTCAAGAGTATAGATATGAAGAAAAATGAAATACCCATAGATAGAGGATTATCCGTATGGAAAGAAGCAACCTATTTTTCCTTATACTGTTGAATGTATATCTATTTCTACACATACATTAACTCTTTTTTTTAGTTCTAGAAAGTATGGTTCTAGTTTTTGTTAGGATTATACACTGTAGGCTTAAATACTGACCTCAAAATGAAAAAAGCAACCAGTGTTATTTTTATACTGCTGAATGTATATCTATTTCTACACATACATTAACTTTTTTTAAGTTCTAGAAAGTATGGTTCTAGCTTCTTTTTTTTAAAGGATTATACACTGTAGACCTACATACTGACCTCAAAATGAAGAAAGCAACCAATTTTTCCTGATACCGTTAAATGTATATCTATTTTTACACATACATTAACTTTTTTTTTAGTTCTAGAAAGTCCAGTTCTAGCTTCATTTCTTAAGATTACACACTGTAGGCTTACATACTGATCTCAAAAGTTCTAGCTTCTTTTTGTTAGGATTATACACTGTAGGCTTACATACTGACCTCAAATGTTTTTACTTCTTATGGGAATATATTTAATTGGTTATGACAGAAGTACTTAAGATGGATAACTCTAAAAAAAGACATGTTTTAGTGCATACAGAAAAAAATAATACAAAATTAAAATCAGTTATTTCCATATAATAATTAATTTGTCATCAATACATACTTGTTAAAAATTAAAATTAAAAAAGTCATCATTAACAATAAAAATGTCTGCCCAAATAATTATTTTGGTCTGTGAAATAAAAAGAAAACTCAAAGTAAAACAGACAATTGAAAAAGCATGGGGAATGAGGGATGGTCAATGATGAACAAAGTAAATATTTTGTCTTGACCGCAATTCAAATGAAAAAAAAACATACACACAATGTTATAAACAATATGGTTTGTAAGAAAAAAAAATATATTAAAAAAAAGACCAGAAGAAAAATTACATCGCTTCCACCATAAAAACATCCAATCTCAGCTTTACAATACACATGTTTATACAGCATTTGAAATTAGTTAAATCATTCTACAAATGGGGCTACGATATTTTTTCCTAGCATGACATTAATTTGCTAGCATCAATAAATCGTGACCTCAATTGTATAATATCCTATATTGTCTCTAAAAAACAAAACATTTATAGCATTTCAAAAATGACTTAGAACAGTACCAATTTGAGGTGTGGAAATGCAGAGTTGCCAATTGTGCGCGTGAATCGTATATTTTATGCATACCATTTTTATAATAAATTTTGACTTAAATGTACACTGGTCTTGCAGTAGTTATAAATGTATAGTTTTCCACTGTTCGTCTTGCAATACCCGGAGAATAGTTTGCTATTATATCGCAAAGTTGTAAAACTTGGTGATAAATGCAATCTGCAGTATACTGGAATATTTTATAAGCCAGTACTGCTTGACGATATATCGGAAAGTTTGATAAATCGGGGATACTTTGCGACCTACCGAAAATTTATATACTTGGAAATACTTTGAGATATATCGGAAAGTTTTACAACGTTGTGATACTTTCGGAAAAATCGGATAGTGTTATAACTTGAGGCTAATGCTTTCCGATAAATAGGAAAGTTTCATAACATGAAATATTCCATCTAACAATACAGAAACATTTTCTTATAAATTTTGACTTAAATGTACACAGGTCTTGCAGTACTTATAAATGTATAGTTTTCCACTGTTCGTCCTGTAATGCTTTGATAATACTTTGCGATATATCAGAAAGTTGTAAAACCTGTTGATAAACGCACTTTGTCGTTTAGTGGAGTTTTTTTTAAACTCGGTAATACTAAACGATATATTGAAAAGTTTGATAAGTCGGGAATACTTTGCGACCTACCGGAAATTTATTTGGTTATAAACACTTTGAGATATATCGGGAAGTTTTACAACGTAGTGATACTTTCGGAAAAATCAAAAAGTGTTATAACTTGAGGTTATTGTTTTGAAACAAATAGGAAAGTTTCATAACATGAAATATTCCAACATATAACAATATAGAAACATTTTCTTCAACATCTTTGATACATCATTATAGTAAAATCATACATATTATTCATCACACATTAGAGAAGAGCAAAAACAAAAGATGAATCCAAATTTAGACGCCAAAAAGTCTAAACACTGTTTGACTATGATATTAGTCATAACAAAAATAGGTTTGACAATACATTCTAATTCACTAAATTAGATAATAATGAAATCAATATTAACATATTGATAGCTAAATACACGAAACACAAATAAAATGAAGATTTAGATACAGAGATAGAGGGCATACATTTTAAAGAAATATGAGCATTATTTTAGATATTGAAAGAGAAGAACAGCAACTCTTTTAGAAGCCGTGCTGGCTCAAAAGGTAAAGCAGTGAGCTTCCAAACAGGAGGTTCCCTGTTCGAGTCCCTGATGGTGCAAGATTTATTTGTCAGATTTCACTCTCCAATAATACTTGGGTTTGTGTACGTATAATAAAACATACGTTCTGGTATCTTCGCACTGTTTAGTATGCGACAGCACGTAAAATTGTCAGACATTGGTTTTTGGTATCGTCCCATTATGGATTCATTCTTGGGAACCCAAAGGGCGAAAAATTATTAGCTAGCTTCCATACCAAAAATAATTTAAGATGGCAACTTCCGCTGAAAAAGGGAGAGAGGGAAGTCGGGAAGACATAAAGACAGAGGCAGAGACAAAGGCAGATAATAGGAAGAGATAGGGGAGGTTGAGAAGGGGGGAGAGAGTGAGAGAGAGAGAGAGAGAGATAGAGAGAGAGAGAACGAGAGAGATGGAAAGATAGAGACAGAGAGACCACGCACATTCGTAATACATATTACTGACATCAATGTAACATGAAATATCCATGAAGTACAGACGTTTACTCCAACAACGGGAACTTACAATGCCGAATTCATTCAGCAATGTAAGTTAATATCATTTAATGACAAACATAGTATACTTTCTGTGGTAGAGCGTTGGTACCCCACTCAGAAGGTCCCTGGTTCATAACCTACGAGCGGTAAAAAATCTTTTATCCCGATTTCTTACCATACTGGTTGGGTCGGTTTCGATCAGTATTATGTGATCGCGTAAAACAGGAGTCATAGTATTTCCGGACTGTTTATGTATTCCTGTACATAAAATTCTGTGTCCCAATGCATGTACCTGTTGACCCACATTTTCATAGACACGAGATCAAGTGGTAATTTTTACACTTTATTAAAAATTAAATGGACTCATTATTTTCATAATGTTTTGATGGTCTGGTTATAATTGTTTGAATGGCATTAAAATATGTTCATCTTGTAAGAATATAACTGTCAGTTGATTTTTTTCTGTTTTATCTTAGTGTGGGTTTTCATGTTCATGCATGAGGCCATATAATTGTCAGACTTTATCGGTAAGGCCTGTCCACAATAAAGCATATACATATAGTGCTGCTATTTACTGTTGAAGAACAAATAACAACCCCAAAAAACGTGTGGTCTCTTTTTTTAAACTTTTTCCACAATTCAAAATATAATGGAAAATAAATGGTTTCCAAGTTTCACCAACAATTGGATATGTCAATAATAATAATCTTTTTACAAAACAACGTCTGCAGTGTAGATCTAATTGGTGAATACACTCGAACGTTAGCGCTATGTTTTTAGGATTTTAGAGCTAGGCTTAGCCTTTTTCATTTTGCACTCGAATAGTTTTCAATCAAACGCATCTTGAAGAAAAAGAAGAAAAAACAACACACACAACCACACAACCATAACAGCACAAAAAACGAGTTAACGAAAATACAAAACAACAACAACAACGACAACAGCAACAACAACAACAACAACAACAACAACAACAACAACAACAACAACAACAACAAAACTTGACTTAAGCACAAACACAATATATAAATTAAAGAAACAATTAAAACAAACCCTTAGGTCTAAGGATAAAATATAAATGAAAATAAAATGTTGAAAAAAAATAGTAAGGTTTACAGACGAGATACCCCGTCGAACAGATAACGGTTTATCTACTACCCTGAGGCGCTGTCGGGGAAATTCGTAGTCGGGATTGGAATAAGCAAATCGCCTTCGGGTTAAATCGCGCCTCAGTGCGTCACGGCCGCCATATTGGTTGACTCTGATCTTCATTAACAATCTTTTCAAGCTGGCCGTGAGATTTCGCCCTAAGGGTCTAGAGATTTTGTCACATCAGCTTTATAATGTTCTATCTTTTAAAAAAAAATGCTTTAAATATACTGTAGATTTAAAAATAACATAGGACATTGTACAAATAAGTTGAAACACTTGTTTTCCATTCTTGAAAGAAAGTGGTTGTTGTCTTTCATTATTATAGTTTTTGAACTTTTTTGGGGTATGGCTATTTCTGTCTATCTTTAGTTTTGGCTGTTTTTCTGTCTCTGTCTCACAGTAGAAAATTAGGACTCGTTTTTATATTACCATGGTTTTTTTCCTTCTTTTTTTCTCTTACTGGTACAAAGTGTTCTCTCTATTTGACTGTTTCTGTTCCTGTCTGTATTCCTGCCTGTCTCTCTTTCTTTTAATGCTCTCAAAATGTCTCTCTATTTGACTGTCTCTGTAACTGTCTGTAAATCTGTGTGTCTCTTTCTTCTAATGCTCCGAAAATTTCTCCCTATTTGACTGTTTCTGTTACTTTCTGTATCCCTGCCTGTCTTTCTATCTCTGTTTTACTATCTAAAAAATTGCTTGTGTTGTATTGCTAGAATATTTTGTTTATTTTCCTTGCACATACCAACTTCTTTGTCTATCTACAATAAATTTCCGAGTGTCCTCCTATTTGTCAAACTTTCTTTATTTTTGCGGTCTTTGTCCTATACCATATTAATTTTTTAACTAGGTCTCTGTCTCATAATTTGCAGCTGTCTGTCTGTCCTTTCATTCATCCGTTTGTGTGTCTGGGTGTACACAGGTATGTATACAAGCATATCAGTCTGTCTTTATATCTATCCATCTCTCTCCTCTTTCTCCCTCTCTGTCTCTCTTTCTGTCTCTCTCTGTCTGCCCCTCTCTCTGTCTCTCCCTCTCTCTCTCACTCTCTCTCACTCTGTCTTTCTCACTCTCTCTCACTCTGTCACTCTCTCTCTCTCTCTCACTCTCTCTTTCACTCTCTCTCACTCTGTCTCTCTCTCACTCTCTCTCACTCTCTCTTTCACTCTCTCTCACTCTGTCTCTCTCTCACTCTCTCTCACTCTCTCTTTCACTCTCTCTCACTCTGTCTCTCTCTCACTCTCTCTCACTCTCTCTTTCACTCTCTCTCACTCTGTCTCTCTCTCACTCTCTCTCACTCTCTCTTTCACTCTCTCTCACTCTGTCTCTCTCTCACTCTCTCTCACTCTCTCTTTCACTCTCTCTCACTCTGTCTCTCTCTCACTCTCTCTCACTCTCTCTTTCACTCTCTCTCACTCTGTCTCTCTCTCACTCTCTCTCACTCTCTCTTTCACTCTCTCTCACTCTGTCTCTCTCTCACTCTCTCTCACTCTCTCTTTCACTCTCTCTCACTCTGTCTCTCTCTCACTCTCTCTCACTCTCTCTTTCACTCTCTCTCACTCTGTCTCTCTCTCACTCTCTCTCACTCTCTCTTTCACTCTCTCTCACTCTGTCTCTCTCTCACTCTCTCTCACTCTCTCTTTCACTCTCTCTCACTCTGTCTCTCTCTCACTCTCTCTCACTCTCTCTTTCACTCTCTCTCACTCTGTCTCTCTCTCACTCTCTCTCACTCTCTCTTTCACTCTTTCTCACTCTGTCTCTCTCTCACTCTCTCTCTTTTTCTCTCTCTCTTTCTGTCTCTCTACCCCCCCCCCCCTCTCTCTCTGTCTCTGTCTCTCTCTCCCCGCCCACCCCCGCCCACCTACTCCCAAACCCTAAGCCTTTATGACTCGCTGACAGTGGACCGGAAGGGCGCAGTAATCTATACCAAGGGCCCGCTACTCTAGTCTCTCATCAGGCACATCCTTCCGGTTCATGGCTGATTGCGCGCGAAGAGAGGCGAAAATTTCACGTCAAATTACGGCCGGTATCAAACAGCGGCGAAACCGAGCGAGCGGGAGTGGGATATGCTAGCGCGTTACTGCTACATGCGAGATTGTGGAAAAACTCGTATAATTCAAATGCAAGCAACGTTCGAGATATATAACTAATGTTGTTCAAGATTGTAGAAAAAATAAGTGATGCAACTATTTTGTTAAAAACGGGGGTCCCTTATCCTTCACTTTTTTCTATATACGTTTCTTTCGCTGTATCAGTCTCTCCGTCCTTTTATCCTTCACTATCTACCTCTCTTTTTTCTATGCCATTCAAAAAAGTACCTTTTACCAAACTTAAAAACAAGCAAACAAACCAAAAAATACAACAAACTAGTTGTTACTTTACCAAAAATCTTTAACAAGCATTGTTTTCTTAGTTTAAGGAAAGAAATGGTACTATATGACACTCTAGACTTGTTTTAAGTACAAATACTGACAACAGATATGTAAAATTAATGGTCAATATCGACGATAAACCTTTTGGGAGATACGATAATGTAACACGAAATAAAAACTCGACAACACAGACAGCCTACATGATATACCAGCATTTTTATGTCCGGTCTGCCATAAAGTACACCGTTTAACTGTTTAACAAGAATTTGTAAAGTTTGTTGGAACACATTGTGTTAGGCTTTATGTTTTAAAAAATAACTGAAAGAAGTAAACGAACAACTACTGAAAATATGAAAGTTATATACGTGTCATAGTTAAATAAAACACAAAAACAAAATAACAACGTATGTTTTAGAATCGGAATAACAAAACAATTGATACATAATAAATATCATCTTAATATACACAATAATCAAACATGTGGAGAAAAAACATAGAGAAAATAAGAAAGAAAGACTGAAACTCATAGTTTTGAAATCTCATATCCCTGTGATCGGCTGAGACAGGAACCCATGGTATGCCCGCCTTGTCTGGTATGGGACAGCACATAAAACTATCAGACGTCAGTCTGACGGCCTGTCAGCAATATAGCCTATATAGTGCTGATGTTGTACGTTAAACCAACTCAACTCATTCCTGTGACCAAATGTATGTTCTTAATATATATATTGACTGAATAAACATTGAATTGAATTGAATTGAAATAAATTAGACGGAGTCATAGTATCCCTGCTCTATCTCGTGTCAGACGTCAGTCTTAGGACCTGTCCACAATATAGTCTATATAATTCTGACGTTGGACATTAAACTAAAGTAACTTCAACTACCCTGCCAATAAGTCAGTCAACAGCCAAAGTTTACAGATTTTACTTCCCCGTTCAAGCCTGGTAGAGAGCAGTAACACATTCATAAGGTTTAATCTACACTATCGTCTTGATCTTGTAGCGAGTGCGCATGCGTGAACCCGGTGAATGTGGCCATCAGCTTTATCTAGTTTTACCCAGAATTCCAAGTAGATGAGCCGCTGGTCTTCATTTCCGGTCGCCGCAGGCTAAAATCGAAGGCTGTCTTCTGGTTTCGTTTTGTGGCGTTGAGATTGTGGAGCTTTCTTCTGGAAAGTTTCTTAAGATCAGTTTAAAATTAAAGTGGGGATATTCTCAAATTTGAGCTTAAATTTGGCGTATAGAATTCGCCCTGAGAACCTGTGAGATGTTAAGTACAGAGAGAGGGAAGGAAAGACAGAGAGAGAGAGAGAGTGAGAGAGAGAGAGAGAGAGAGAGAGAGAGATCTCTCTCTCTCTCTCTCTCTCTCTCTCTCTCTCTCTCTCTCTCTCTCTCTCTCTCTCTTTCCTTCCCTTTCTCTGTACTTAACATCTCACAGGTTCTCAGTTCGGACTCTATACGCCAAATTTAAACTCAAATTTGAGAATATCCCCACTTTTAATTTTAAACTGATCTTAAGAAACTTCCAAGACGAAATCTCCACTATCTCAACGCCACAAAACGAAACCAGAACGAGAGAGAGAGAGAGAGAGAGAGAGAGAGAGAGAGAGAGAGAGAGAGGGGGAGAGAAAGAGTATGAGGGAGGGAGAGACAAAGAGAGAGACAGGGAAACAGAGACAGAAAGAAAAATAGACATATAATCAAAACAATTATATTTATAACTGAAAGCTAAACCACAATTTGAACGTGTAGGCAGTTCTTTTTAAGCACTTATTTGATTTTGGCCACTGCAATTATTGTTATTATTATTATCTGGCTAAAGATTCATATTCCTTAACGCCTTCGTGGTTTATGATTCAAGTACGCAATATTTTTTTTAAAAGCTGGGAATGATATTATCTTTTCTCCAGGAAAACAGCGTTCTCCCTCAGTGTGATTACTGCTTGGTGCTCAAAGAAAGATTCTATACGCCGACAGGGCCCCATAGTAGGATCTGATGTGTCGCCCCTATTATCACATGAAAACTTTATACATGCTACAATGATGTATCAAGGTCTATCTTTGAGCAGTATAACCAGAGTCTAAAGATTAAATGAGACATTTCAACAACAACAACAACAACAACAACAACAACAACAACAACAACAACAACAACGACAACAAAAGAGCACACAGTGTTATTGATTCAAGGAGCTCGAAAGATGCGTGCTCTCTCTCTTTTGATATATCATTCAGGGCAATTCAAGTAGCTGCTGACATAGTTTGTTTTTGTTTTTGTTTTGTTTTTTTTCTTTAGCAAGGTTTCAAGAAGGAAGCATGTTGAGTTGTTGTGTTGAGTTGAGTTGGTTTAACGTCCAACATCAGCACTATATAGGCTATACTGTGAAAGGGCACCAAGACTAACAGCTGACAATTTTATGTGCTGCCACACACGAGACAGGGCAGGGATACAATGACTCCTGTCTCAGCAGGTCACATTATACTGACACCGACCCAACCAGTAGGGAACGCAATCGCCAGGGCTCGAACTCGGACCTATTGCGTCGGAAGCTGATGTTCTAGCCCTGGACCACCGCGCCCCTCAACAGAAGGAAGCAACCGACACACTTGGTCGTATTGACCTACACAAGACAGGGATACTTAACACTTCTAAGACTGCCTGTCAACGTTCTTAGGGCCTATACAGCTCAGCTATTTCTCTTCTAAACGCTGGCCTTGAAAAAAAAAAACACCGAAAAGATCCAAAATTAAGGTGAGGCATTTGGAATGACTCGTATGTTAAGTCGACGACAAAAATCCTAATATAAAAATAACTTGCAGTGGTAGATACTAAGATAGTAAGAATTTGATTTCACGAAAAGTAGACGATTTGACGTTTTCTGACTTTGACCGTAACTCATGTATTCTGACAAAGTGGAACAGATTTTTTTGGGGTGAAATCTCACTACTAAATGAATGTCAAATACTTCTATGTACTTAAAATATAATAGCTTTGCTCGAAGATGGGAGAATAAAATAGACAAACAAACAAACAAGCAAACAACCTACATAGCCTCTTTGTCGTGTACCTGAAAACAAGATAGCCCACACAAAGGCACATGGCGTTACAAATTGTAATGAGACTAAATTTCAATAAAAACATGAATTAAATGTGTTGAAAACATTAGAAGTATGCAAGACTGGATCGAAATAACGCGAAATGACAAGCCAGAAACATAACGCAGCTTTTGTGGCATAAATTTTTATGAAGAGATCTGGAGAAGTAAAAAAAAATTTCTGCACAGCTCAAAAAACTTTTCAGCGCAAACAAAGTGATATTTTCTTTTGAAGGAGCTCTTTAGCAATATCGATTTATACCCACCGCTCATAAAAGCGCATTCGCGAATAAGATGCGTTTGTTAAGTTTTTGGTCATACCTTTTCTGAAATGATCTTTTGGCACTAGATCTATGAAAAGAAAAGAAAGACGCCCAAATCTTACGACTAGAAATTCTTTTGTAAAAAGAAAACATATATTTATTTTTTCAATTGTATGATTCCGTGTGTGAAATACTATAAAGCGAGAAACATTTTTTATCGATCGTGTATTGTGTAAAATATACACGATAAATCACAACCTACTTCAATCAAAAAAAAAAACAGAAAGCAAAATATCGCGCCACAACATGATGTTTTGTTGTTGTTTTTTTAAGCAAAAAGATTATAAAAAAAAAGATTTTATTGCATTTCTATGTATTAAAGATACTTAATTACCACAAAATGATAAATAGCATGTCAACCCCAAAGTGGTAACAAACACGTTATGCGTGCATTACCATCAACCCGAACCACAATAAACATAATGACGAAAATTACCGCCACCAACATTTATTGAAACAATACCATTTTCATTGAATTAACGTGTTGACGTATTTATGTGCATATATGCAATGAAATACACAATTTCAATCTGTAATTGGCAACACAGACTGTAGTCACGAAAAAGCACCAAGCACAAAATCCCACCACCAGCAAATTAGACCAATAATTCGCCTCCTAAACCCTATAATATACTATCTCATTTTAGATTTAAAGGCCACAATGGAAAAACCAGACAAGTAACATTTCACAACTTTCGAGATAGTATCAATTTAAGTTAAAAAAAAAAACCAAAAAGCTATAATTATGTTCATCAGTTTCCACAGGAGCTACCTAGTAAATTAATATTCGTAATTAATCGTTTTTGGATTTAATACCTCAAGGAGATGCAAGAAAAGGATCTGCTTCTTAGGCTAAGGTGGATAACTAACTTTATCCAAATATATGTGACATATCTGGGTTTTCCATTGTGGCCTTCATTTAGAGTCTCATTGAAATGAGATAAGAAATTAAACAGCTTAGGCGACGAATTTTGCATAACAAAAATTAATTTAACATAATTGTCATTGCACTTTTTTCACATACAATAAGTGAATATAATTATAGAATACACATACACTTTTTTAAATCTCTATTTGGCAGACAAATGACTAACCTCACAAAAAACACCAAGCGAAAAATCCCGCCACCAACATTTTCGTGAAACAAATAACACTTTTCACTGTATTTGAGTACACACATCATTATGCGAGTATATATAACACACACTTCTCATTTCTATAAAACTTTGGTAAACACAGGACAAAATTCACGAAAAACATCAAGCATGGACATTTTTGGACAAGACTGTTGTTTGTTTTTTTTGTTTTTTGTTGATGTTATTGTTGGGTTTTGTTTTTTTATGACATATGGCATTGGTTTAGTAAAATACGTCATAAGATAAATGGTAGGAGCAATACAAAGCATTGAGAGTTATAATGAGTTTCCCGTCACCAAACACACACACGCACACACAAACAAACACACAAACACACCAACAACAGGAAAAATGGTCAACAGACTTAGCAAGCCAACAAAAAGGGACGGTAGAGCACACATCAGTAGTATTTGATAATCGATTGACTGATCTATTGATTGATTTATCGATTACTTGGTTTTTTAATCGATTGATCAATGATCTATTGCCTGATTGGTTCATTGATTTTTTACGTGAGTGCTAGACATATTGATGGATTTACATTAAACTTGTTTTATTTTCTTATTTCTATTTTTTCAATAGAGACAAACGGAGAGATTTGTTTTGATTCGGTCGAGTAAATATTTAAAAGTTATGTAAAAAAAAACAACCAAAGAAGTCAAGGAAGATAAAGAAAAACAAGTATTAAATAGTATGAATACTTGTAATGGGAAGTCATGAGGAAGAGAGCAAAGAAAAAAAGAAAAAAAAGACAAATGAGGAGTGAGAGAAAGAAAGAGAAAGAGAAAACGATAGATACAAGAAGAAGACGATGGTGGAGGAGAAAAGGACAAAAAATTTCCACAACTCTCTCACTCCCCCTCTGTTTACAAATTCGTATCTCCACTAAATAACATTAAGCTGATGTGCGCTCTAACCGACCTTGAGAATTACGTCATAGGAATACCGAACGTTTTGCTGGGCGTTATATATAGCTCTGTGTCACGTGACCTACCTCGACTGGGAGCTAGAAATGAGTTTGTTTTCGAAATGTCGGGCGGAAAGTAAGAAATGTGAATAAGAGGAGAGTGTGAGGAAAATAATTAAAGAAAAAGAAAAAAAAATTGTGATCGAGCATAAAGTACAAATGAAAAATTGCGTTAAAAAAGTCATAAATAATAAACACAAATGTCGATAAAAGCATAGACATAAAATTTAATATCATACATAAAAAGGTGGAATGAGAGTTTTGGGGAAATTGAGAGATTCATAAAAACACGTAGAATATCCTGAAAAAGAAAATAAGCTTTAAGTAAACATTTAAAAAATATTGATATTGAGATAAAAAAATATTATCATATCATAATCGATAAATTAGAAGAACATTAAAGAAAAAAGGCATATCGAAAGCAGGAAAGATAAAACCGAACAATTAAAGCAGATAAAAGAATGTTTTGAGCAGTATTTTAATTCTTCTGCTATTTTCATCCCCTGTGGTCGATTTATTTTGGTCCGTCTTTTTCTTTTTTTTTATTATTTAAACGAGTCTTAATCAAGCATCTAGTCAGAATTTGAATATTTTAAGTTTTTTTCAGTGTGAGAAGGAGTATTATATGATCTGTAAGACGTTGAGAAGTTTAAAAATCTCGGGGCCAGAGTTATTTCCCTTTATTTGAACTTGAAAAGTCTATTATGCTTTCTATATATTTTGTATTTTTTTTTTTATCTTCAGAGGGCTCTAATTTAAAACATTTAAAAGTGTGTGTGTGTCTAAGTCAACTTAAATTTATATGTTTTCTATATAAAATTATATATAGTACATGTTCTATGTTGAGAGGGCTCTAATTAAAAACCTTTAAAAGTGTGTTTTTGGCATATTAACTGCCTTAACAGTAGTATATGCTAGATTGGTTGACCACTTTAATTCATTGATTTAAGTTAGTAATAACAACAACGGTGCTTTAAAGTTTAAAGCTTTAACTAAGTAACATTTGTAGTCGTGGAAGCTACCCTTGGTTTTGAGGGGGGGGGGGGCGATAAGTTTATGACACTGTTGTACTTAGCCTACCAAACATAATATTATTCTTAATGGTGGCAACTTTTATTAATAATAGTGATACTTCTTGTGGTTTTTTTTGACGAAATTACTATCTCTAAGTGGAATTTTCCTAACTTTTTATGTCACTATTGAAATAGTGGTATCCAATAAAATCTTTAAAAAAATTAGGATCAAGGAAAAATTGAATAAAAGAATAATTTGATCTGCCGAGTTGAATTGCTTTTTTAAACAATATGCTGTTATGCATGTACGTACATTCGAATACAACGATACGCAAATTATTAGAGCTACAATCTGCGAAAACTGTATGAACACAATAGCTTCACTAGGGTAAAATTTACAACAAATTCTGCAATTAATTTCGATTCAAGACTACGGTTGGTTAAGACTACGGTTAGTTTTTATTATGATAATAAAAAAAAATTCCCTCAGCCTTCACTTTGATCCTAACACTGTTGTTTTATTAGGCCTAAATTCTTTTTTTTTAGACAAGCAACAAAATATATATTTTGCTGTCGATATTTCTTTTTTTTATCTTGGGGGTGGGGGGTGGGGGGGGTCCATTGCAAATAATTATGTGTCTTCTAGACATTAACCAAACTAAATATTCGAGTAGAACCAGCAGTCTACGGAGATTAGCAAGAAAAAAAAAACTATTTTTGCTACACTTTGATCAGGCCTCGATTCCAAACGTTAGACAATATTATCAATATTATTAATATTGCTAATCTATTAATAGAAAAAAGGCAAGGGAGATGACTCTATCATGCCAGCTGTGCCACTAAACTTACTACTGGAAGTGCAACATGGAGACAGTAAAAATGGTTAGGCAAGATAAGACAGGTAGAAATAGAAGATGAGTGATGAATTTAAAATAAAACCAGAATCATATAGTTAATATGCCTAACTTGATACTATTATACATCATACCCTAGCAAAAACTTTATTTTGTATATTTTTAATCTTCTTAACGGCTAATTTTTTTCCTTGATACGATTTAAGAAAATGGATATTCATTGATAAATCGTCATCATCATCATCATCATCATCATCATCATCATCATCATCATCATCATCATCATCATCATTATCATCACCATCATCATTATTATCATCATCATCATCATCATCATCATCATCATCATCATCATCATCATCATCATCATCATCATCATCATCATTATTATCATCATTATTATAATCACCATAATCATCATCATCATCATCATCATCAACATCATTATCATCATCATCATCATCATCATCATCATCATCTTCATCATCATCTATCAAAACTGACAGACTATAGTCCTCTCATACGTTTCCAACAGATGCCTGAATCTAAAGCAAGCAACAGTTTTTTGGGAAAAAATGTTGGTTAAAAATGTTAAATTGGGCCAATATAATTCGGCTTACTTTTCGGAGACGCATTTAATTTAATGGGTATTAAATATCTTTAACTGAAAAAACGTCTGGAAATTCTGAACACTATTTCATAAGAGCACTAAGCGTCATAAATAGTTTAAGAAATTAAAACGCTTAAAAACTCCACCGTCTGGTCTATAAATAGATACCGAATGAAGTCTTAATTTTCTTGTCACCTAAGTTAATCAAACATTGCTAATCGGGTATCACCGATTATGCCGCCTCAACAAATTTAATATCAAAGAGGCTTATTTTAACATCGTTAAAAGTTGCTATTTTTAGGGTTGCGTTAAACGTTGTCTACAAAAGAAAATAACACTTTATGCACTCTGATAATGTTCCGTGACGTCATTAAAGCTCTTTTTTTTTATAACGAACTCATACTGTTATTAGGTTTTAATGCATTTGACACCTAATCTCTGTAAAAAAAATTATCGCGCCAAAAATAAAACCTTTCGCGTCTGCTGGGCAGGGGGAGATAACTCTACTTGTCTATTTTTTCCGCGTATGCTAAGCTCTACCTCGTTAAAAAGACTGGGCTGATATTTTCGTTTACGCATAAAAAATGCGTATTATTGTGTACGTTTATACAATTTACGTATACTTTGATAATAAAAAATACTGTCTGTTGATGTCTATACAATTTATGTACATTTTGATAACAAAATATACTGTTGGTTGATGTGTATACAATTTATGTACACTTTGATAATAAAATATACTGTTGGTTGATTTGCATGCGAATCTAGAATCGTAATGGTAGAGGTAGGTCCATTAATTCAGAGAAAAAAAATACATTGTAACTGTTTAAGGATTCATAAAAATATAGCTTCCTATGTAAGCTTTAGAGTACAAATCTTATATGAAAAATTTGGAAGAATCAGCATTGATAAAATCCAAAAACAATATTTTTAATTTTATCGGTTGTAAATCTGGTAACCCTAAGCCTAGAAGTTGGCATCGACGTAGGAGAAAATGCAATTGATCTAACTACCTATATGTAAACTTAAAACCCTCGTGACTTTAAACCTAGACATTGTCAGTGAGGTAGGAACAGACACAGCGCAACGCCAATTGTATAATTTCTTCTTTGAATTCTAAAGCACTGCACATTTAAAGTATGATAAATGAGATTAAACGTGTTATTTTAATTATAGCAAGTTATATTATTATTATTGCTATTATTATTATTATTATTATTATTATTATTATTATTATTATTATATTATTATTATTATTATATTATTATTATTATCATAAGGTGACGACTATCAGGTGAGAAAGCCAACTATTGATTTTATCTCCCAATGCGGGACATTCTACACCTGACCTTGTCACAAAGTAAACATGACGTGTTGCAAAATGTGACCTGAGCGCGACATGGTTCCAAGTGCTGAACATAACCGCTTGAGTTAGGATACTGTCGTTTTAACCTCGAGAGTTATTGTATAGATCTACACGACATGTCATCGGGACATGGCATTTGCTGTTGTCATTTTCGTGAGACATAGACACGAAGGAGGTTTATAGTTAAATTATTGATTTTTTTCGGTACATAATATCAAGAGAAATATTATAGGTTACAAATTTATTGTTTCTGCACATGTTATGCCCTTGGTTTCTTTAAATTTCCTACTTTGCAATTTATTGATCGTCTTTAAAGAAAATAGTGTGTCAGAAAGAAATTTAAACAAAAGTCAATAGCCTTCTAGCATATTATTTTGAATTACCTTATTAAAAATATCAAGAGTTAGTGTTTACAATTAAATAAAGTACGAGGATTTTGTAAATAGATATTCCTATACAGGCTAAGATAATTTTTTAATAAGGTAAAGAGCGGTGACTTCGATACATTTTTTAGGGCAGTAATTTGCCTTTCTTCCACAAAGCCGCTGTTGTGGATATGTTGTATATTAAACGTTTAAAATTTGATGTTGGCAGCTAAAAAAAAGTCTCGATGACAAACTCCATAACTAAAACCTGACAATGTTGCATATGGCTGCATAGAGTCAAGACGGAGATATTAGGAGTTTCGTCTTAGCCGGTGACATTAATTAAAATGCGTGTAATTTATACTGACGTAGTTAATGGGAAACAAAGCGGGTTGATTGTTGGTGGTTGCTTAGCTCCAACGTTAACACAATATATGCTATGTTGCGTACGAGCCCCAAAAATAACGTCTGACAATTCGGTGTTAGAATAGTTTGACCAGTTGAGACAAAGTCATGGTATCCCCGAATTGTCAGACGTTATTTTTGGGGCTCGTACGCAACATAGCATATGTTGTGCTGACCAATCATGGAATTTTAACCAGTTATCTTCAAATTTAAAGACCAGATCACTACCAACTGCGCCAGTTCGATCTCAAAATGAAAATGTTACCTCTAGCCGTGGGGTAGAACACCGGAGCTGATGATGGATGTTAAACCAACTCAACTCAACTACCTCTAGATAAAAAGCTGTGTTTTCCACACACTGCGTCCTCAACTCCACCTTATTATATTCCTCCTGCTACTCTCCCCTCTTCCTTCTCCTTCTCTTTCTATTCCTCCTTTTCCTCTTTCCTACTTCCCAGTTCTACTTCTCCTCCTCTACCCCCTCCTACCCATGTTTCTCCTCCTCCTCCTCCTCTTTCCTCACTACCTCCTTCTTCTTTTTTGACTACTGTCTCCTTCTTCCTCACTCCTCATTCCTTCCATCTATCTAGCATTCTTCATTACACCTTCCGCCCTTCTTTCTCCTTTTTCAAGTCATTAAGTATTTACTTTTTATACCTTCTATCTTGCATCATCTCGAACACCTCCTATTACCCAACATCTCTCTATCATTCTCTTCTTTCTTCCCATCATGTTAATAATATTTTCTCCTCACTCTCCTGATACTAACCATATTATGCTGGGTGCTAATATGTCTATCAATAGTATTGCCCTATACTGCAATCTATTCTAAGCGTGAACTATTTAAAACAAACAAAAGTACTTGTCGATTATGCAAGATTTTCTATAGGCTGCACTTTTATACTGATCTGTGTCTTTAGATAAGATAATTTCTACGGAATAGCATTATTAGACCAAAATCGATTAAACAATTTTTCAGAAGAAAAGTTTAAGGAGTGATATTGATTGAAGCGCTGCGTTTAGAACTTATACAATTGTATAACTATTATTGCTTATGGGGAAAAATGCATAATTTTTAAAGGAGACATAATTATTATTAAAGTACTAAAGAAGGGTACAGATGGATGAAGCGTGAGAAATATGAATCAACAGAGATAGTGTGTGTGTGTGTGAGAGAGAGAGAGAGAGAGAGAGAGAGAGAGAGAGAGAGAGGTGAGAGAGAAGTAGTGGGGGATAGTAAGAGATGGGGTTGGAGCGGGAGAGAGAGAAAGGGAGAGTGATATGAAGAGATAGTTGAGGAGATTGAAAGACAAAATAAACAAAATAAAACAGAAAGAGGGAGAGACATACAGAGACAGAAACCAAGACAGACAGATGCAAAGAGAGACCAAAATGGAGCAAAAAGAAAGATAAATAGACACACATACATACATGGTAAAATATGAGCAGAAAGACACAAAGCGTGAGAGAATAAGAGAAAAAAAATACATCCAATAGTACGAACGATTAGCGGCAGGCAGACATTGTAGCAGAAAATTTAAATCTACTTCATAATAAAAAAACGATATTGAAAGGTTTAAAATACATGAGTATATAATATTATATTGAATTAAGCCTTTAAGGGTCTTGTTGTATACGCAATATTTAAATTAAATGCTAAAAAAATGTATGGACTTATATTATACGTAATGAATAATATGAAGAGACAAACAACTTTTCTAGGCTTAAATTTCTTTAATAAAATACGGGCAAGTAAACTTATGATTTTTGCTATAGAGAAGAGTAGCTGGTTATAGAATTCCCCGAAATAACGCAAAGAACAAAACAAACATAACTTATTTAGACCTATGCTATCCACGATAGTTAAGCAATAGAGGCAGTTTCCCAAAATTTAAAAAAGGCGTAACTCATCTGTATTTATATAAAATTGAAAAAAAAATTTATTTAACCTTTTCGGGAATCCTTACCTAAAATACCACTAGTCCGAATGGACGCACCGTTTTACTTTTAATGGTTAATAAAACGCTTAAATCAACTCCGGCTTTATCCAATTAAAAAATGTAACTCGACTTGCAGTGTTTTCAATAAAGAAGAAGTCATAACTGGGCTTATGCTTTACAAAAAAAAAAAAAGACTAAAATGGTGTAACTTAACTTCCAGTATACTAAATCAAGAATAAAAAAGACCTAACTGAGCTTACGTCTTATCTCCCCTTTTACCTCCTCCCCTCTATCCCCACGCCCCAAAAAAATTAAAACGCGTAGCTCAAAAGACACACAGAAAAAGAAAAAAAAAAGTCGTAACTCAACTTACGCTTTACCCGATGTTACCCAAAAATCTAAAACTTCAAAAGGTCGTAACTCCACTTACGCTTTATCCGATGTTACCCAAAAACTAAAAACTTCAAAAGGTCCTCACTCCACTTACGATGTTCCCGATGTTACCCAAAAACTAAAAACTTAAAAAGTCGTAACTCCACTTACGTTTTCTCGATGTTACCCAAAAACTCAAAAGTCGTAACTCAACTTACGCTTTACCCGATTTTACCTAAAAACTAAAAACTAAAAAAGTCGTAACTCCACTTACGCTTTATCCGATCTTACCCAAAGAACTAAAACTTAAAAAGTCGTAACTCAACTTACGCTTTTCCCGATCTTACCCAAAAACCATAAACCTATAAATCAAAAAGTCGTAACTCCACTTACGTCGCTGGTACCCGAGCCGAAAAGCAGAAGATCAAAGGGAATGGCGGCGAAGGCGTCTATGACGAACCAGCCTTTGATGTAATTGACTGCGATCTTCTGCTGGTCAGAGATTACCTCCCCGTTCTCAACGTATGTGGTCCGGAAGTTGATGAGGATATCGGCGATGAACATGAGATCCACCATCAGGTCCACAATCACCAGTGGGTCGATGAAGATGGTGTCGGCGTTGGTGTTTCTGGTACAAGACAAGGATGGGATAGTTTGTTGTTATTGTTGTTGTTGTTGTTGCTGTTGTAGATGATGTTGTTTTTGTTTGTTTTGTTCTTGTTATTGGTGATACGATATGACGCAAAAGGATATTATATTAAATAAGGATGTAAAGCACCAACAAAAAGTATTGGATCGATGAAGAAGGTGTCGGCGTTGGTGTTCCTGTTACAAGAGGAGGTTGGGATTTGTTGTTGTTGTTGTTGTTGTTGTTGTTGTTGTTTTTGTTGTTGTTGTTGTTGTTGTTGTTGTTGTTGTTGTTGATTTTGTTTTTTATAGTACAGTGTTATTGGATCAGATGAACAAGTCATGAGGTCCACCATCAAATCTGCGATCACCACCGGGTCGATGAAGATGGTGTAGGTGTAGGTGTTCCTTGTACGAGAGGAAGTTGGAATAGTTTGTTATTGTTGCTGTTGTAGTTGTTGTTGTTGTTGTTGTTGTTGTTGTTGTTGTTGTTGTTGTTAGTTGTGTTCTTGTTGTTGTTGATAATATATGACGAGAAAGGATATTAGATTAAATAAGGATGTAAAGCACCAACAAAAAGTACTGGATCGATAAAGATGGTGTCGGCGTTGGTGTTCCTGGCACAAGAGAAGGATATAATCTATTAGTTGTTGATGATTCGGTATTGTTAGATCAGATGAAGAAGAGTTTCACAATTAGGTTTACGATTACCAGGGGGTCGATAAAGATGATGTCGGCGTTGGTGTTCCTGGTACAAGAGGAGGTTAGGATAGTTTTGTTGTTGTTGTTGTTGTTGTAGTTATTGTTGTTGTTGTTGTTGTTGTTGTTGTTGGAGGTTGTGATCTATTAGTTACTGGTTATAAGGTATTGTTAGATCAGTTGAACATGAGGTCTACCATCAGGTCCACGATCACCTGGGGGTCGATGAAGATGGTGTCGGTGTTGGTGTTTCTGGTATAGGAGAAGGTTAGGATTTATTGGTGTTGTTGTTGTTGTTGCTGTTGTTGTTGTTCTTGTTGTTGTAGTTGTTGTTATTGCTTTTGTTGTTGATGAAGATCACAGAAGTTAGAAAAGAACTAGATGAGACAAGATATGGAAGGTAAAATCGCACTTCGACCTGGGTGCCATTTTGAGCGCCATCAGCATCTATATCTCTTTAAGATAAGATAGGATGTGACAATAAAAACCATAAGATAAGACAAGAAAGGGCAAGATAGCATAAGTTAGAAAATAGCTAGATGAGAAAAGAAAGGGCAAGATAAGATAATTTAACACTAGACGAGACAACATATGAAAGATAGAACCTTACCTGGACCCCGGCGCCATGTTTAGTTTCATCCTGATCTCATCCTCCTTCAGGAGGAATGCGGCCGCGTATGGCGTGAAGACAGCCGTGTAGAGAACCATCAGGAGGATGACCCAATCCCATACGGCCTGGGAGATAAGATAAGATAAATATAAATTCGATTATGGAAAACCATGAGTAAAATCACCCGATCCTAGCCAGCCTGGGAGATAAGATCTAGGATAAGGTATGGGGTACGATAAGATATACCTCTAGGATATGATAAGATTAGATAAAAATAGATACGACTATAGGAAACCATAAGTAAAATCAACTTATCCCACATAGTCTCGGAGATAAGATATAGGATAAGACAAGATGAGATAAGACAGGATAAGATAAATATAGAAACGACTGTAGAGAACCATCAGGAGGATGACCCAATCCCACACAGCCTGGGAGATAAGATAAATTTAGGATAGGGTAAAATAAGATAAGATACAGAATAATACATAGGATATATTATAGGATATGTAAAAAAAAGAAAAGATAAAAATAGAAACGATTATAGAAAACCACCAGGAGGATGACCCAATCTAATAATATAAGATAATATAAGATAAGATAGATTATAAAGAACCCTCAATTTGGTTCAAATGGCAAAAACACTAGTGGTCTTTTCTACTCTTATTAATTAAGAAACACTCTTCGAAATTCTGACGTAGGATGATAGGTTTATGAAACCATGGCGTGTATTAACTTATTAGGAATAAAAATGCCCTATCTTCTCTAACCCGCCTCCATCAGAAATATTTCATCGCCTCAGAAGACATAATTTATGTTCTATCTTCATTAAACATACGAAACAGATAGAACATTAGATCTACATATAAAACGTCGATTTTCCTGCCTATAGATTAAGGAATGGAACCCGCTCCACCTACCTTGAAGGGTGAGTAGTGCAGTATGATCCACTGAGACCTGTCTCGCGCCATCCTGGAGGGTACGACGGCCATGGCATGGTCATCTGAGCGGTCACTACCCCCAGCTTCCACTGTTGTCCGGCAGACCGTCTGATACAGATACACAGAGCGAATCATTAAAGTTTGACCACTTGTTAAAAAAACTCAAAAATTGTAAAAATCTATATGTTTGATTGTTAATTATGGCATTGGAAATACATGATATGTTCTGTGCCTATTAAAAAACTCAGCTGTCCTAAAATGTGTATATTTAATAATTACTAATGGCATTGGGTATACATTATAATTATGTCGGTTGCCTATTTATTTTCATTATTGTTTTTATTTATTTTTCCAATGAGTAAAATATGGGCGACTCAAGAAACCAGGAATCAATAATCACATATACCGGTATTTACATAAATAGAGGAATGCAGGAATACAGGTCGATTTATTGATCCAACGAGGAGAAATTCATTTTACAAAGTTCGTTGATTTTAAAAGTTACATAAGAATTACAAAAGAGACACAAGGCTTAAAAATGAAATACTTAATTACATTTAAAAAACCATTTAATCCTTTGAGACCCTAACTGTATTCTGGCAACACACACACACAAACACACACACACACACATACGAAACATTACACATTCTACGGACCAATGGAAAAATCCTTTGAGCTTGAATAGATAAATTCTAGTTGCCTTAACTTTCTCGGAAAAAAAGGTTCATAGAGACACAGCGGGGATACATTCGCTTTGGGTGGTCACATTGCAATAACATCGACCCAACTGGGTAGGGGCGAGATTTAGTATCCGTGGGACAAAACAAGGCTGTCTGATTTGACGTCAAGCGCTCTACCACTTAAACCAGCTCGCCTTCGCTTGTAAAAGTAATTAGGAGGTTTTGGAAGAACGTTTGTGTAATAATTAAGATATGTCAAACAAACAAAAAACATAACAAATACAATAAAAACATCCACGGAAATACCCAGTTATTGAAATCACATTTAAGTCTATTTTAAGCGAGGGTCAAATTGTCTACAGCACTATACTAACAACAGTAACACGTAATATGACAATGCGCGTTCCTATCTACGTCAAAACATGACTTCTTTCAACAACTCAATAAGCTTCACTTAGAGAGATCGTCTTTCTTAACTGAGTGACAACAGAGAACTAAAACTAGATGGTTTAATAGGCAGAATCGCGCTAGAGAAAAGAACAATCAATGCACATCTTAGGAGACGTTAAATATAAATGTATTTATTTGAGACACATTAGTCAGTGCAGTCTCGGTTCTCATCTTAGCAGGGGGCGAATTTGATGAAAGCAGTAAAGCATTGATCTCGCATTCGGAAGTTCCCTGGTTCGAAACCCGAAAAACCTTTTATCCGATTTCAGCATCTACTGGTTGGGTCGCTGTCAGTATAATGTGACCGGATGACACAGGAGTCATGGTATCTTCACAATGTCTCTGTGTGACAGCACGTAAATGTGCCTGACAACAGTTATGGGTCCCATCCTAAATAAAACGTATATAATGCACAAGTTGGACTCTAAAGCAACAAATAACAAACAAACAAACAAAAAATTTTCTCAAATTCGCAATAAAAGATCTAATAAAGAAGGGCTTTTGCTGCATAAACTCAGAACCTCGCCAATTTTTTTAAAGCATGAAGAGGTATGAGCACTATGAATACAGCGACCGCTCTGTGATACAGTACTATGTATGTGCTATAGTACTCTGTATGTGTTATAGTACTCTGTATGTGCTATAGTACTCTGTATGTGTTATAGTACTATGTATGTGCTATAGTACTCTGTATGTGTTATACTACTCTGTATGTGCTATAGTACTCTGTATGTGCTATAGTACTCTATATGTGCTATAATACTATGTATGTGTTATAGTACTCTGTACGTCCTATAGTACTCTTTATGTGCTATAGTACTCTGTATGTGCTATAGTTGTCTGTATGTATTATAGTACTCTGCAGTATCCGCTCTACGTTATAGTACTTTTTAGTAACTGCCCTGTACTCTGTAGTAACGATATTTCTAACTCAATTCTCTGAGTTCCTAAGTGACGAAGTTGAATGACAGTACTATGTATGTGCTATAGTACTCTGTATGTGCTATAGTACTCTGTATGTGCTATAGTACTCTGTAGTAATCGCTCTATGTTATAGTTCTTTTTAGTAACTGCCCTGTACTCTGTAGTAACGATATTTCTAACTCAATTCTCTGAGTTCCTAAGTGACGAAGTTGAATGACAGTACTATGTATGTGCTATAGTACTCTGTATGTGCTATAGTACTCTGTATGTGCTATAGTACTCTGTATGTGTTATAGTACTTTGTATGTGTTATAGTACTCTGTATATGCTATAGTACTATGTATTTGCTATAGTACTCTGTATGTGCTATAGTACTCTGTATGGGTTATAGTGCTCTGTATGTGTTATAGTAGTCTGTATGTGCTGTAGTACTCTGTATGTGATATAGTAGTATGTATGTACTATAGTACTATGTATTTGTTATAGTACTCTGTAAGTGGTATAGTAGTCTGTATGTGCTATAGTACGCTGTATGTGCTATAGTACTCTGTATGTGCTATAGTACTTTGTATGTGCTATAGTACTCTGTATGTGCTATAGTACTCTGTATGTGCTATAGTACTAAAGATAAGATAAGATAAGATAAGAAAAAATTTGATACGATTGTAGAATAACATATACATTTAAATACATATGTAAAATGACCCAATCCCACACGGCCTGGGAGATAAGATACGGAATAAGATAAGATAAGATGAAAATGGATACGATTATAGAAAACCATAGGTAAAATCAACTAATCCCACAAAGCCTCGGAGATAAGATAAGGTAAGATAAGATAATTAAGATAAGATGAAATTAGATAGATTATAGAGAACCATCAGCAGAATGACACAATCACACACAGCCTGGGAAATAAGATATATAAAATAAGATAATTAAGATAAGGTAACAGTAGATGCGAATATAGAAAACCAAAAGTAAAATCACCAAATCCCACATAGGCTAGGAGATAAGGTATAGGATATGATAAGATAATTAAGATAAGATAAAAATAGATACGATTATAGAAAACCATAGGAAGAATGAGCCAATCCCATACGGCCTGGGAGATAACATAAGGTAAGACAGGGAAAGACAAGATAAGGTAAAATAAGATAAGATGTGACAATATAAATATAGAAACGACTTTAGAGAACGATAAGTAAAATCACCCAATCCCACACAGCCTCGGAGATAAAATAAGATAAAATAAGGTAAGATAGACAACAAATGAGACGAAAGGTGAAGGGATAAGATAAGATAAGATCATTAAGATAAGATAAAATTAGAAAGATTATAGAGAACCATCAGCAGAATGACCCAATCGCACACACCCTGGGAAATAAGATAAAGGATATGATAAGAAAAGATAAGATAAGATAAAAAATAGATACAATTATAGAAAATCATAGGCAGAATGGGAGATAAGGTATAGGATATGATACGCTAAGACAGGGCAAGACAAGATAAGATAAGATAAGACATGGCAAGACAAGATAAGATAAGATAAGATAAGACAAGATAAATATAGAAACGACTGTAGATGTAGAGAACCATCAGGAGGATGACCGAATCCCACACGGCCTGGAAGATAAGATAAATTAAGACAAGATATAGGGTACGATAAGATATAGGATAAGATTACATAATATGTAGGATAAGATAAAATAAGATCGGATAACAGTAGATACGAATATAGAAAACCATAAGTAAAATCACCAAATCCCACATAGGCTGGGAGATAATGTATAGGATATGATAAGATAAGACAGCGAAAGACAAGATAAGATAAGATAAAATATGACAAGATAAATATAGAAACGATTTTAGAGAACCATCAGGAGGATGACCCAATCCCACACGGCCTGGGAGATAAGATGAGGTAAGATAAGATAAGATGAAAATGGATACGATTATAGAAAACCATAGGTAAAATCAACTAATCCCACAAAGCCTCGGAGATAAGATAAGGTAAGATAAGATAATTAAGATAAGATGAAATTAGATATAAGATAAGATAAGATAAGATAAGATAAGATAAGATAAGATAAGATAAGATAAGATAAGATAAGATAAGATAAGATAAGATAAGATAAGATGGATGAGATGAGATGACATGAGATGACATGAGATGACATGAGATGAGATAAGATGAGCTAAGATGAGATGAGATGAGACAAGACGAGACGAGACTAGATGAGATGGAATAAGATGAGATGAGCTGAGATGAGACGGGATAAGATAAAATGTGAAAAGATGAGATGAGATTATATGAGATGAGATAATACGAAATAAGATTAGATGAGATAAGAGAGATAAGATAAGAGAATATAAGATTGTAGAGAACCATTCGTTTTGGTTGAAATGGCATAGTGGCCTTTTCTACTCTAATTATCGAAAACACCATCTTTGAAATGCTGACATAGATAGGATTATGAAACCATGGCGTGTATTAATTTATTAAAAGTAAGATTGCGCTATCTTCTCTAACGTGTAACTACCATAATCATGTCATCGCCTCAAAAGACATAATTCTATCTTCATTAAACAAATGAAACCTATAGAACATTAGATCTACATATAAAACGTCGATTTTTCCGCCTATAGATTACGGATTGGAACCCGCGCCGCCTACCTTGAAGGGCGAGTAGTGCAGTATGATCCACTGAGACCTGTCTCGCGCCATCCTGGAGGGTACGACGGCCATCGCATGGTCATCTGAGCGGTCACTCCCCCCAGCTTCCACTGTTGTCCGGCAGACCGTCTGATACAGATACACAGAGCGAATCGTTGAAAGTTTGACCACTTGTGTGAAAAAACTCAACTGTTGTAAAAATGAATATATTTGAGTATTTATTGTGGCATTGGAAATACATATTATGTGGGATTCCTATTAATTTTCATTATTGTTTTTATTTATTTTTCCAATGAGTAAATATGGGCGACTTAAGAAGTTGGACTCTAAAGCAACAAATAACAAACAAACTAACAATTTTCTCAACTTCGCCATAAAAGATCTAATAAAGGAGGGCTTTTTTTTTGCTGCATAAACTGAGAACCTCGCCAATTGTTTAAAGCACGAATAGGTATGAGTACTATGAATACAGCGACCGCACTGTGATACCGTACTCTGTAGTAACGATATTTCTAACTCAATTCTCTGAGACCTTAAGTGAGGAAGGTGAACGACCAGAAGGTCAGACTAGTTTCAGTTGTTATAGAAGGACATGGTCGACGTCAGACACTAAATTTGAAACAACTTCATTACCATCGGGTTTTTCCGTTTCCCCCCTAATTAGTGTTCGTGCAGTGACGGCGTCTAGTTTTGATTTGACAAACAAAGAAGAGGAAAAAAAAGAAAGCACTTTTTTCTACTAATGACTGCGTTGGCCAAGTTGTAAAAGGCTTTTTCTTCCCAAATTGTGTTAGCAGTACATAATCTTATTAGGACAAAGAGGGCCCAGGATACTGTTATTGATTTAGACGTAAGGATTGGAGATGTTGACTTCCATAGACTGGTGTGCCCTGAAAAGCAGTTGGAATTGTTTGATATCGATCTTTCTCTGCGTTTTCCTTCGTTTCGCATTCTTTATCTCGTGTTCTCATGTTGTTTTATTTTCATTCTGTATAAATATTATACCTTTTTCTCTTTCATTCCCTCTCTCTATCCCTCTCCTTTCCATGGTTTTCGTTTGTAACGCACCGTAATGCACTGTAACGCACCGTAATGCACTGTAACGCACCGTAATGCACTGTAACGCACCGTAATGCACTGTAACGCACCGTAACGCACTGTAACGCACCGTAATGCACTGTAACGCACCGTAATGCACTGTAACGCACCGTAATGCACTGTAACGCACCGTAATGCCGCACCGTAACGCATTGTAACGCATCGCAACGCACAATAACGCACTGTAGATCACAGTTACGCTCTGTGAATCCATACTTAAATTTCTGAGATGACTTTGAAAAGGTTCCATTTACACTTTTTATTTTGCGACTTTGAGAAAAAAAGCTGCAATTAACAGTTTGGAGTATGATGGATGTGTGTATAGTTTATTAGATCTAGTCCTTATGTTTCTTTTATTTCATAACCGAGCCCCCAATCTTTGCAGCTTTTATAATCTTGAGAATTTTTCTGCACAGGTATAACCTTATGATGCTTTATCTCTAATTTTACCAAGACGGCACATAATTATAACACAGAGCTTTTGCTTTACTTTTCGCACTTGAGTAACATTGCCCAATGAGGTGTAAGAATTTGTTTTAACTAACTAAAATAGCGCTTTTGTCTTGTACTTTTTGCTTCTTGTGGTATGCTTTAGAAGGCTGTCTTGAAATATAATGTATAATGTATTTTTACCCCTAGACATAGCATGCATGAAAACGTCATCTCTTTAAACTGATTTTCCTTAACGAGATCTTTTTTTTTTTTCGAAAATCAGTTCACACCTTGGGACTTCCCCGCTTAATCCTCATAAACGTCAATGGCTCGGTCACCGAGCTACGCTAAGCCAATCAGAACCGTCGAAGGATTACGATAAGCCAATCAAATTGCCTGTTACATAACAAACGTTTCGTTAATAAGTCGTTTGTTAGAACATGTATATTGATTTTCTGGAATGGTAGAAAAACAGTAAACACGTTAAAACATACAAAGTTGGGGGCAAATAAACATAGACAAGTTTTTTTGTTTGTTGCTTTAGGTTTAAAACACAACGTCAACACTACAATTTATTGTTATAGGCTATATTGAGAACGGGTTCTTATATCAAAGTCTGATATTTTAACGTACTGTCACACAGAGATCTGTATTACTGTCTAAGCCATTCACATTATACTAACACCGAGCCAAACAGTGAGGACAAAATCTATATAGAAATCTTTGACCGATCATGGGTTTCGAACCGCAACCTTCCGATTGGAATACCAAAGCTCTATCATTATGTCCCAGCCACTAACCCCTCCCTCCCAGCATTGTGAGGTAGGTTGCCCACGGAAAAGAAACCCAGCGATCTACCACCTAACCCATTTCGTCACCTATTCCACCCCAGCTCTCGAATCCTGGCAATTTCGCTCCCTACTGGTTGGGTCGGTGTCAGTATAATGTGATCGGCTGAGACAGGAGTCATGGTATCCCCGCCCTGTCTCGTGTGTGGCAGCAATTAAAATTGTCAGACATCAGTTTTGGGATCCGTCCACAATAGTTATATAGTGCTAATATCGGACGTTAAACCGAAAAAAATCAGGAATAACCTTTTCGCAAAAAAATAAAATATCCTTCCAAAAATACCATTTTTTTCTGACAATATATGTTAAAAAATCAACGGACCAACCTAAAGGCCAACAGCTACTCACCTCTTTAGGCTTGGGATCGGCTTGCCTCTCTGCCTCCCCCTCCTCCTCGTTCATCCTCTTTGCCTCCTCAGCCAGAGGCCTTGTAGAGTTACGGCCCCTGAATTCACGCAACACCCGCAGCATGATGATCTTGTTCTTGGCCTGGAGGAGAAAGATCGATAGATCGATTGATCGATTGATTGATTGGTTTATTGATTGATTGATTGATTGATTGGTTGATCGATTGATTGGTTGATCGATTGATTGATTGATTGATAGATTGATAGATTGATTGATTGATTGATTGATTGGTTGATAGATTGATAGATTGATAAATTGTTGGATAGATAGATTGATTGATTGATTGATTGATTGATTGATTGATTGATTGATTGATTGATTGATTGATTGATAGATTGGTTGATAGATTGATAAATAGATTGATTGGTAGATTGATAGATAAATATATTGATAGATTGATAGATAGATTGATAGATTGATAGGTTGATAGATTAATAGGTTGATTAATAGATGGATTCAGTGATTAGTTGACTGTTTTATTGATTGATAGATTGATAGATTGATAGATTGATTCATTGATAGATTTATAGGTTGATAGATTGATATATTGATTCTTTGATAGATTTATAGGTTGATAGATTGATAGATTGATAGATTGATTGATGGGTGGATTCAGTGATTAGTTGACTGTTTTATTGCTTGATTGTTTTGTTGATTGTATAGATAATTGATTGTTTGATAGTTTGGTCCATTTGTTGGTTAATGATACATTTGATTGATTGGTCGATTGTGCAATTGATATATTGATTGATTTATTGATTGCTGAATTAATTTGTTTATATAATTATTTAGGCCCTATTATTGATTGATTGGTTGACTAAAATGTGTGTGTATGTCCAATTGATTTATTGATCGGTGGATTAATTGAATGATCAGACCCTTGGTTTCGTCATTAGTTTGATTTGCTAGTATGTAAATACGCGAGCAAACCATTGATATTTTAATAAAGCATAGACTCAATAGCTCAGTGTGAAAGCACTGTGCTTTTGGATTTTCTTCAGTTAGATTGTAATATTTGATTCTTTTCTCTAGAACAATGCCTTAAATCATAACCGAACAAGTATGGGTGGTTAAAATTTGTCATAAAATTATAATCCCATAATTTTTTTTGCCTCAATGTGGGATTGAACATTTTACCCCCAGAAAAGAAACCCAGCGATCTACCACCGAAATCATTTCTCCACCTATTCCACCCCAGCACTCGAATCCTGGCGATTTCGCTCCCTACTGGTTGGGTCGGTGTCAATATAATATGAGCAGCTAAGACAGAAGTCATGGTATCCCCGTCCTGTTTCGTGTGTGGCAGCACATGAAATTGTTAGACGTCCGTCTTGGGGTCCGTCCACAATATAGCTTATATAGTGCTGCTGTTGGACGTTAAAACCAACTCAACTCAACCCACCCCAACCCTACTCTCCGTACTTTAGAGATCAAATACAAGGTCCGCTTCAAGCCGTGACAAACTTGAAATCTGCCAACCCCACCAAGATACAAAGTGTACACCTTGGTATAGTAAGTTAGTAAGTGCACCAATATACATTTTACACAAATCGCTTGTTTTGGCGGTCAGTTGGCAGGTCTACAAACTGACAACCAACAGGCCCTGGTGCAGAATAATCGGGTTTCCCCGCAAACCGAATTAAAACAATCTAGCGTGGAGAAGTCCTGAGCTGAAGCTCTAGCCTACCGAGGTCAAACCGGAAAGGGTTCATAGCTTTTTGCGCATGCGTTTTATGCTTGTTTGAGTGTATGTTGTGTTTTCCAACAGCTATTGCGGTGTTGTATTTCACCCAACTGGTGCGGGCAAATTTAGAGACATATAAAGACAAATGCTTTTGGGTTGTTTAATGGTAAGTTTAATGGTAAAAAAAACTCAGCACCAACACCATCACCACCACCACCATCACCACCACCAACATCAACAACAACAACAACAACAACAACAACAACAACAACAATAACAACAACAACAACAACAACAACAACAACAACAAAAACAACAACAACAACCAACAAGCGCCCATGTCCCCACGGTAGACCACCAAATGTTTTATTTTTTTAATTCAAAATCTCTAGCAGTCTTCTCACTCTTCTCTTTCTCTCTTTATTTTTTTCCTTCTCCTCATCTCTCTCCAACTCTTCCTCCCTTTATCTCTCGTTATCCACTCACACCCTCATCCCCACACATTCCCATTTCACCTATGTAAACCACCAAGAGAGCCCTCTCACCTTCCTCTTTCTCTCTCAATCTACCTTCCTCCTCCTGTCACTTCTTTCTATCTCACTCTCCTCCCTCACTCTTTCCCTCTCTCTACTACAATTTTTGCCCACTCCATTCTAGTACACTCCCAAGTCCACCCCTCTTACCTTTCTCCCTCTCTCTCTCTACCTCTCTCTCTCTCCTTCTCTCTCT
>RQTK01000394.1:243527-255137 GCA_003991915.1 Elysia chlorotica
CTGGCCTACGTCTATTCATTCTTTAGCTTCAATGCAATACTTAAAAAAAAAGCGACGTAAAAAGATTAATGTTCAGAAAAAACGATGAATGATGAACATTCTAGTTGCAATGAGCTTTTTCAAAACCAAATTGCAGTATAGAAAAACTTGGTATGAATATTGTTTGCAAATAACTTGAAAAAGGAATCAAAAGAACAACATAAAAATGCCGATAGATACGGTATTTCTGGCAAACCGTGATATATATAAGACACAATTTTAAGGATATTATTATAATTATTTAGAATGGGTTTCATAAGTAGATTCTGAAAAAAAACCGAAAACAACTAAAAAAAGAACAAAAAGAAGAACAAGAAGAGCCTATGTTGTTTTCTTTGCAATTATAACAACAAAGCTGCAATTTTATCGTCTGGATATATAGCTAAAGATCGCAGTCCATTCTAATGAGATATAGAAATATTCCGCGAAAACAAGAGAGAGAGAAAGAGAGAGAGAGAGAGAGAGAGAGAGCGACAGACAGACAGACAGACAGACAGACAGATAGACAGACAGAGAGACAGAGAGACAGAAACAGAGACAGAGAGAAACGAATGATAGACAGATAGAAATACTCAGACACTGAGAAGAAACAGAGACAAATAGAGTTATCGAAAAGACAAACGGATAGTTCGAAACACCTATAAATCTCGAATCAGAGACAAACACAGACCCACATACACAGAGAAAAATATAGACAAAGATAGAGCCATATACACAGAGCAAAAACAAAAAAAAGAGACAAAGATAGATCCATATACACAGAGCAAAAATATAGACAAAGATAGACTCATATACACAGAAAAAAAAAATTATAGACATCGATAGACCCATATACACAAAGCAAAAAAAAAAAAGAAACAAAGAACCAACCAGAGAGAAGAGATTTTCAAAGACGCGAAGACCTACACAGATGTTGACAAGGGAGGGAATGTGAAGAGTCCGAGACAGAGAGTCTGAATTCTGTTCAAAGATTGTCTGTTTACCCTCCCTTGCTGACGTGCTAGACGAGTTACTTCCCCTTGGCCACACGCCACTGTTTGCCTCCCCTTCATCGCGAAGAAGGGAGAGCGCCTGTGACGTCACGGGTTGGTTTACACTACGGGCGGGAACTCTTCAATCCAAGAGGAGAAAACTGCCAGCTTGTCTTTGATTTATTGTGCGAATAACTAGAAAATTCGAAAATTTAAAAAAAAATGGAAACGAAAAAAGGGAAAAAAAGAAATTTAAAAAGAAGGAAAAAGAAAACGTTCTCCTATTTGTTGACACGCGTGGGTCTGAGATCGAGAAAATAAAATGAAAATTCAAATCTAAATTAAATATATTCTCTTTTTTGAGGTTTCTGGAAGTTTTCGGAAAACAGACTGGTGTTTCTCAATCGTTGTTTTTCGAAGGTTTCATTTTAAACTACATTTTGGAAAACAAATTTATTGAAAATCGGTGTTGGAACGTTGGTAAATGATTAAGAGAACTTTTAGTACAGTACATGTGTGTCTCGAATAAAACTAGCTACATAATTCTGTGGGAATATTTTGATGATAATAATATTAGTGTCAAAGAGAAATGAAATACATGATGACGAAGACTTCCACCCCCGCACCCCAATACTGTCAAACATTTTTTTTCAAGTCAAGAAGACTGGATAATAGCTAAAGATCGCAGTCCATTCTAATGAGGTATTGAAATATTACGCGAAAACAATTATTTCAAATAAAATTTTATTCTTGCAAAAGATCTTACCCTAGATGCATAGTGTCCTCTCCAAACTTTACAACACGTAAAAAAACTTGAGCATTTCTAGTACAAATGTGGGCATTAAAGTAAAACTGATAAATGATATTGTTTTTGTTGTTGTTGTTGTTGTTGTTGTTGTTGTTTTTTTAAGTTAAATTGTAGATTAACGGATTTGATATTTCTAGTTTTCTGCATCTCTTACAATAATTATAATAGTTATGTGCTAACTTACGGTATATAATGAGTGTGACTGGCTGAGACATATCATGGTATCCTCGCCCTAGTCCTGGGGTAGAACATCGGCTTTCGACGCGAAAGGTCCGTGGTTCGAGCCCTGGCGATATATTTCGCTCCCTACTGGTTGGGTCGGTGTCAGTTTAATGTGACCGGCTGAGACAGGAGTCATGGTATCCCCGCCCTGTCTGGTGTGTGGCAGCACATAAAATTGTCAGACGTCAGTCTTGGGGCCCATCACAATATAGCCTATATAGTGCTGATATTGGACGTTAAATCTTAACTGCACGGTAAATACAAACTTTAATTATGACCGACAAACAGCAATATCAAACTCAATATCATAAAAATGTACACATTTTAATATCTTAAATCCTTTTTTCCCATATTATGAAGGCGGAAAGGAACCTTAAGAAATTTCTTCTTTGAGTGACATTTCTCCATCCAATCCAGTTTGTAAAAACCGAGTCTGTTATATCGTTTTTAGGTTTCCTGGAAGTTTTCGGAAAACAAACTGGTGTTTCTCAATCGTTGTTTTTCGAAGGTTTCATTTTAAACTACATTTTGGAAAAACAAATTTGTTGAAAACGGTGTTGGAACGTTGGTAAATGATGGAGAGAACTTTTAGTATAGAACAGATGTGTCTCGAATAAAACTAGTTACAAATTTATGTTAGAAATACTTTGATGATAGGATGTTGCTGTTGTTGTTGTTGTTGCTGTTGTTGTTGTTGTTGTTGTTGTTGTTGTTGTTGTTGTTGTTGTTGTTGTTGGTTTTATTGTTGTTGCTGTTGTTGTTGTTATTGTTGTTGTTGAGTTGGTTTAACGTCCAACATCAGCATTATATAAACTATTTCGTGGACGGGTCTAAAGACTGACGTCTGACAATTGTATGTGCTGACACACACGAGACAGGGCGGGGATACCATGACTCCTGTCTCAGTCGGTGAAATCAAACTGACACCGACCCTACCAGTAAGGAGCGCAATCGTCAGGGCTCGAACTTGGACCTTTTGCGTCCGAAGCCGATGTTCTACCCTACGGTCACCGCGCATGTTCTACCCTAGGACCACCGCGCCCCTCATTAGAAAGAAACCTTAAGAAATGATTTCTTTAAGGTACATCTCTCCGTCCACCCCATTTTGTAAAACCGAGTCTGTTATATCGTGTTGGAAACATCCTTAAGGATAAATCCATTGTCCAATCCATCACATTAAGAAATAGGGAGATGGTACGTGATGTGGGTACAATCTGTGCAAGCTTTACTTTTTGGGGTCATCTCTCTACATCTGAGTGGTAGATGGAGAGAAAGAGAGAGAGAGAGAGAGAGAGAGAGAGAGAGAGAAATTGTAGAGAGAGAAAGAGAAAGAGAGAGAGAGACCCACATTGCGACAGGGATAGAGAGAGGAAGATATAAAGGGAAAGAGAGAGAGGCAGGCAGAGAGAGAATTGAAGAGATGGAGAGAGAGAGATCCGCATAGAGACAGGGATAGAGAGAGATAGAGAGAGGCCCACACAGCGACAGAGATAGAGAGAGAGATAGAGAGAGGCCCACACAGCGATAGGGATAGAGAGAAAAATAGATATATAAATAGATATATAAAGAGACAAAACTAAAGAGAGAGATAGCGAGAGCGAGAGAGAGAGAGACAGAGTTAACGACAAAAACAGGCAGAGAGACATAGCGAGAGAGACAGAGAGATAGAAAGAGACAAACAGAGACAGCTAGACACAGTTACAAAGAAACCGGATGTCTGCAGACAGCTCTCTAAGACACTGCATTTCATACAACACAACCCAGCAAGACAAGACGCCATTACGTGAAGGGCCTGTAGAGTTTTCTAGGCCGCGAACAAAAGGCACGGAAGCCGTATACATTAAACGCCTTCAAAGTCGCGTAGTATGTTTAACGGCTCGGCCAGTTCATTCGGAAATCTCCGAAATCGATTTTTGACAAACGGGATGACATTTCTTGAAATCTGGTTTCTTAAGCTGTAGTAAAACGGGAAAATAAACGGTTGAGATATCTCTGTTTAAGATTTTAAAGTGTGAGGTTTTTTTGTTTTTTTTTTTGTTTTGTTTTTTTGTTTTTTGTTTGCTATTGACTGACTTAAGATTGAGCGGTAACGTCAGTAAGATTTACTGATGGAATTGTATGAATATTGGATAGCATATCCGTTGATGTTATGTTGCTGTTTTGTTGTTTTGTTTTTCAACCAAGAAGCGGTCAAAACGGGGGTGAGAACACATATCTTTCAATAAAAAATGACTATATGGTTTTTCAGGATTTTTTTGTTGTTGCAAATATTGTTAGTAGAGCGCTGGTCTCCAGATCGGGAGATTCGTGGTTCGAATACCTCAATAGGTGAAACATATAATTATTTGTCCAATTTCTTCCCTGTAACCGGTTTGGTAGGTGTCAGTATAATGTGAGCAGCTGAGACAGGAGTGATGGTATCCCCGCCCTGTCTCGTGTGTATCGGGGGGGGGGCAGAATAATAACCATGTCTGTTAGATTGATTTCGTAAACTTCCTTCTCGTGACCACGTATTTTTAACCATGAATCATCGCATGAAATACTATAGCACTAGATCTGCGTTTTATCACACAATATATAGTTCTGTTATCATATTTTTAGTTGCTCAAACCCAATAATAGCCAATACCATACATAGCGCTTGCATGTTGATCATTTATTTCGAGCTCTTTAGAAAGTTTTAACAATATCTCTGTCTTACAAATATAGAAACTTTGACGAGACTCTAATTAACCAATAAACATCTCTTTAAAAAAAAAAAAAACCAAAAAAAAAAACAACCAACCAACAACAGCATACGATTAGAACAAAAGAGTACAAAAATAGTCGCTACTTCTAACGAGCTTGGTGAATGTATAGAAGAAAAAATCGATACTATAGAGAGCTTGTGAGCGGAAATTTTCGTCAAAGTTTTAGTCGATATCTGTGCTTTCGAAAACACATCAACATGAAAAGAAAAAGATGAAACATGTTTAAACACACACACACGCACACACACACACACACACACACACACACACGCGCGCGCGCGCAATTACAAAAGACGCACACACTATCCGTCTAAACTGAAGGACGAATAAAAAAAAAAAACGCTTCTTTTGTCGCCGCTCCCCCCTTAAGAACGTGCGCACTAAATTCCCGTGCGGACACAGTCTTTGAGATTTCCGATTTTTGGTGCGTCCTTTCTTTGAAGAGTTTCCATCGCTCTGCGAACGCTCCGGTGTGGAAAGCACAAAACAGCCCGAGGGGGCGTCTCATCATAATTAGTGTGTGTTTAACTGTTTCCGTATTGTTTACATGACGGTTATAGTAGACGATGGTCGTTATTTTGGAGTTATCCCCCCCCCCCCCTGAAGTAGTCATTAGAACTGTTTTAGTGAAGTTAGATGATAGACTCTAATTATTACTAAGAGTAGACCTGTTTGAGATGACTCATGAGCTAAGAAAAGTAGCAACAGCAAAATCAGTGAGTAATAAATAGATACAGAATTGTTCATTAGCATAAAAAGTGTTTCAGAATGCAGATCCCGTAACTAGACGCAGACAGCACCTCGATTTTAGATAAAAGATACCGCGACAACCCCCCAAATCTAAAAAAACAACAACAGACATCTTATTTGTCTTAATAGGAGATAATTATGAGCAACACGTAACGTTGGTAGAGAGTTGGTCTCCAGATAGATAGGTCCGCGGTTCGAGTACCGCATTCATTGGGTAAAAAAAAAAGCATATTATGTGGTCGGCTGAAACAGGAGTCCATGTCTCCCCTACTAGTCTCGTGTGTTGCAGCATGAAATCGTGAGACACCAGCCTTAGGTCCCGTCAACAGTATAGCCTATATAGTGCTAAATTTGGACGTTTAACCAACTCAACTCAAATCAGCACTATAAAACTGTTACTTAAGCCCCCCCCCCCCCTTCCCACCCACGCACACACACACACACCTCTAGGCAATACTTGAGATAACTTGATTGTAAATGGCGCAAGATTGGTTACAAGAGCATCAATATGTGCGAACAATACAACAATTTTAACTGCACCAGCTGCCCATCAAATTACGTTTTGAGTTTGAAAATCGATTTGTAACATAACAATGCCTTCATGAAAAATCATTCTTATCAGCTAATGCTATCAATATTTACAAACCAAAACGAACTCTTCGTTCAGTAAATACAAAACCTATTGGTAACATCTAAAGTAAATGCAGACCCCTATAGTAAAAGAGCATCTGATTTTAATGGGCTAGATCTGTGGAATAGGTCCCCTCTCAACATTCAAAACACCCAATCTCTAGCTGCTTTTAACTTCAGAGACAGTTAAAATATAATTGTTTCCACCCAAAATGACTGAATGCTTACTTATTTTTATTAAGTATGAATTTAATATTGATGTATTGTACGAGAATGAGGAAATTGTCTCTATGCGTGAAATTTAACTATGTATTTATTAAAATAATCTTTTGTAAAGCGCCTTGAGCTACCTTATAAATGGAAAGCGATATACACATAAGCCTAATATTTCTATTATCAATACGCCACATCTCCAGCTGCTTTTAAGAGACATTTAAAACATAATTGTTTTCACCCAAAATGACTGAATGCTTACCCATCTTTATTAAGTATAAATTTAAAAATTGCTGTATTGTACGACAATGATGAAATTGCCTGTATGTGTGAAATTTATCTATGTATTTTTTATAATATATTGTAAAGCGCCTTGAACTTTCTGAAGGGAAAGCGATATACACATGACCTTAATATTTCTATTATCAATATGCCCAATCTCCAGCTGCTTTTAAGAGACATTACGACATAATAGGGGGTAAAACTTCGGCTTCCAACCATGGAGTACTTAATAACATAATATTCTATGGGTGACCATAGATCATCAGCTTCCAACGCAAAAGGTCCGTGGTTCGAGCCCTTGCGATTTCGCTCCCTACTGGTTGGGTCGGTGTTAGTATAATATGACCAACGGAGACAGTAGTCATGGTATCCCCGCTCTGCCTCGTGTGTGGCAGCACATAAAATTGTCAGACGCCAGTCTTGGGACCCTTCCACAATATAGTCTATATAGTGCTGATGTTGGACGTTAAACCAACTCAACTCCAACTCCCTGAAGGGAAAGCGATATATAAATTAGCTTAATAGTTTTACTAGTATTAAATTTAAAATTTGAGTATTATAACTGCAATCAGTAATTCATATCGAGCTTAAATTCCTTACAGTAATAATTATTTGAGTTAAATAAATAATATTTTAGTTTATCGATAAGATAAAAAAAACATCCACTGAATCGATTTAACAAAGAAACCTTTTATTTAGTTAATCGATTACACTCACTAACGATGCTCTTATTCATTCCCAGCAAAACGATTATCCAATCCATCGATCGAATTCAATCGATTACCAAACTAATCGATACTGTTGGTTAAGGATATGTGTGTGTTGTTTAAAGCAACTCTGATTCGATTTTTGAGGCGGTTCGGTGCATAGGAAATAAAACAAAATGTTTGTTGTTGTGTTTTTTTTTTTGGGTTGTTTTTGTTTTTCTTATTGTTTAAATTTAACAAGTAGGTGAAAAAGTACGAGACTTTTAAAAGCTCAAGCCCACGTCTAAGAACAGTTTATTTTCTTTTTAAAAACTGTATTCATCGGTCGTCTAAGTTTATGTTACCGTTGTACTTATTTCAACGAGCTGTCTATTTGGCAAGTCCCTAAACTAATGTCTGACAGTTTTGGGTGCGGTCAAAAAGAAATAGACCTAAGATGACTTTCGTTTCAACCGATTACAATAAATATACTGACATCTACAGAAATAGTAGAGACCACGTTTGCTTGAATATAACTCTGACTAAGGGTAATAAATTGTTATTAATTTTTTTTAAAAAGCCCACAAAAATCCCACACCTTGCCTTATCTTTTACAAGTGTGCAACCAGCGACTTCTATATGTCATAGTACTCTTTTGTAGAAACAAGCGTGGATTCAGCGATCGCTCTATGTTTACTTTTTTTGACTCTGCGGCAAAACCAAAATCTTCGTGTAAATTTAGGCCTATATATTCTGTGTAGACTTTCTCTTGCATGTTTGACATTTAAATAATTACTCCTTATATCGATTGTGAAGAAAATTGGAAGGTACAGTTTTAATACGCGTATGAATAATGTAATTATTCCGCAATGTTCAACTAAATATAAAGGCTTTTTTGCATCGAAACTGTCATTATATATGACCTAAAGCGCGGTTTGTGTATGTAAAGAGAGAGAGAGAGAGAGAGAGAGAGAGAGAGAGAGAAAGAGAGAGAGAGAGAGAGAAAGAGAGAGTGTGTCAAAATGGCATTTGAAGACACCACTCTACATACCCTCTCCCTCCGCCTCTATCCATTCTTTTGAGGTTTGCCTATTTACTTGTATGCTGTTCTGATCATTCAATTTCAAAGCCTGCGAAAGACTGAAAGGTTTAAATGCGTGTTTGATGTTAGCAGGGAGGGAGAAGGAGAGAACACATAGACAAACAAATAGAGACTAAATTATGAAACATTAATTGGATATACTAACACAGACGAAACTATATTAACTACCACCCAGCATCAGTAATCAAAGTACGAATATTGGATCAAAACCAATAATTATCATTATGAAAGAGTCTGCCTATAGACAAAAAAAATAAGGAAAAAAACAACAACAAAAACAAAGAAACACAAAACAAAAACGCGATTGTGAAATGAAACTTAATAATGTTAGTGGACAGGGGGGTGATAGGGGGGTAAGATAGTACTTTTATGGTTTTACTAACATATTCTAGGGGGAGAAAGGCACGGTGGCCCTAGCCATTGGCTTCCAACGCAAAACACCGTGGTTCGAGACCTGACGATTTTGCTCCCAACTGGTTTAGTCGGTGTCAATTTAAAATGACTTGCTGAGACACAGGAGTCATGGTATCCCCACCCTGTCTCGTGAGTGGCAGCACATAAAGTTGTCAGACGTCAGTTTTGGGGCCCGTCCACAATGTAGCCAATATAGTGCTGATGTTGGACGTTAAACCAATTCAACTACACTACAACTTTAATAATCAAATGCCGTAAGCCCAACGTCGGTGTAGTTTACAACATTTCCTAAGATATGCGATAAAGAAGACTTACGACAAGTCGTAAATTACCAACGACGTTTTAATTACCACCCATTGTATTGACATGTGTATCAATTTGTATTGTACTTTAGACTTAGATCTAGATTTTCCATTACTTGACACATCTTTTTAAATTAGATTTAGGCCATTCAACTAGTTTTAATTACATGGTAATACACATATAGAAAAACTTTACAAACATGACACCTTATTAGTCACTGTTGTTTTTGTTGGGCTGGTTTAACGTCCAACAGCAGCACTATATAGGCTATATTGTGGACGGGCCCCAAGACGGACGTCTGACAATTTTATGTGCTGTCACACACGAGACAGGGCGGGGATACCATGACTTCTGTCTCAGCCGGTCACATTATACTGACACCGACCCAACCAGTAGGGAACGCAACAGCCAGTATTCGAACTCCGGACCTTTTTCGTTGGAAGCCGATGTTCTACCCCTGGACCACCGCGTTCCCCACCTTATTAGTCACGCTGTAAACAGCTATTAATTAGATTATATAGTCTAAATATATCCGTCTATTAATTATTTGTGTTTCAAAAATGTAGATCTAGTACTTAAGAAATAAATAAAGGATACTATTTGTCTAAAACCGCTAGATGTGTTTGATTTTGGACTTTATACCGTGACAAATAAATATTTTATAAATTTAGTTCATTTTAAATAAGTTATTTTATTATCTAGTCTAGAAATAAATTTAGATTTGGAGCTTTTTCATATAAAATTTAGTTTACGCAGGTCAACGCGGTAGCTAAGAAATATTTTTATACATTTCAAAAAATAGCAGACAAACAAAGTTATTTGATTTTCGTCCTAGACGGCAAAATCAAATTTCCCGTTTTTATTTTTAGAAGACTTCAGTTTATTCAAAAAATAAGATTACACAGTTTTTGGATCGAAACCTTATTGGAATTTTTAGATCTCTTATAATTAACTTTAGTTTGTCCTTCTAAAAAGTTTCTATGTACGCCCTTGTGTTTTTAAATTAAAATTTTTTGTTGTCTATAGTAATTAAATTTGATTATTTCTACTAATTCTACTGAATTAGGAGAAAAAGAAACGGAAAAAAAGAGACATATTTATTTATCTGGACAAAAATAGCAATAAACATCGTGATGTCAAATCGACATAGCTATTTATCATTATAGTACGTTGGTGTAGTTGCGATTTCACTTCTCAACGTCTGCTTTTAAAAACTGGACCTTCTGATGGACGGATCCCAAGACATGCGTCTGACAATTTTACCTGCAACCACAAAAGAGACATAGTGGAGATACCAAGACTTTTTGTCTCAGTTTTTTATCTACCAATTACTGAGTAGGAAATAAAGCTGGATAAGGGATTTGAACCCGGTACTCATGATGCCAAGCAAAGCGTCTAGTATTTAAGCAACCTTACCACCACTCCCCAGCAAAAAAAGTTAAATTACAAAATAATAAAAATGTCTTCCCAAAATGTAAAGTCTTACCCACAATATCTTTAAAAAAAAAAAATATATATATATAACAAAAAACAAAAACAAACAAAAAAACAGACCAAATATAAAAAAAATTCAATATTCACACATTATACTACTAAATTTAAATGTAAAAAAAAACAAGTGATTCGTTTATTTCTAGATCTAGATCTACTCCTTGTTTTTCAACAAATGTACGACATTTATTAACTTTCCGCCAGCTCTTTAATTATTCACACAACCATCAAACCTTTTTCCCACTGGTCAAATTCATGTAGGGTGATTAATTTAGACGTCAAATATTTGATTTGGCATCCCAGTTTGACCAATGGTTGACAGTAGAGAATTTGCGAGCAGCACGCTGTTGATGGTTAACGTAAAAGTGTTCGCAAGGAAGGTAATTTTTTTCTGGCTAAATGCAGATCAATAAAATGATACCTTTAATTTTGTGTTAATATACGGTTTTGTGTTTTCTTTGGTTTGTTAATGTTATAACTTTTATCGTCAGTGATTAGATTGTAACATGGCACCGGGTCCCAAGACTAATGTCCGACGAGTTACGTGCTGGCACATAAAGATAGCGCGTGTGGATACCAGGACTAGTGTGTAGGTCACTTGGTCACATTATACCGACACCGACCTAACGATCGTGATGAGGACGAGTTCAAACCTGAGAATGTGTAAGTATGGCTAAAAGCAATTTACAGTTTACATGCAATAAATCCCTGATTGATAGCTATATAACAGTTTTGCACAACACTGGACTGCACGAGCACACAGGTACGATGATGCAATGCGAGCGGCACGGTTGCGAGAGAAATCGCAACGCCTGAAGACGGACGGTCACCAACCGGCCCGCTTAGAACAGGGGTGGATCTATCTTTAGATACCAGCCTATTTTTAGATGGAATTTCGCCCCCTACAGTAGCGTCCCCGTGAGCGGGCCGATCGTCGCAAAGAGTCTAGT
>RQTK01000394.1:271799-285927 GCA_003991915.1 Elysia chlorotica
CGGTGGCTGTTCTTTCTTATTTAATTGATTATTTTTGTATTCATTTATTTTTGTTATTGTATTTCGTGAGGATTATTTTTCCATGCGGATTTTCATGGGACGCTATTAACCCTTTGAGAGAGAAGAGTTCCTCCTAGGTGACATTTTCAAGCTCTACTCGGCGCATCAGATATTGACACTCTTTGGGTTCCACAGTTGTCGTTCTTGGTTCCTTGTTGATACCTCGGGGCTATTTATAGAAATGAGGTCTAATTTGTCTACAAGGGTGTAAAGAAGGAGAGGGTTTTGTGCGGCGTTATTTGGGTAGGTTGTGTGACGTCAAAAGGTGGGTGTTGCGTAAAAATTCTGATGTAGAATTGATTGTAGATCTTGGCAGTTCCTTAAGACGTTGGTAAACGGTTTTGAATCAATGGATGGTGGTGTGTGTATGAGGTATAGGGTCTTAGAAACAGGGGTGAATAGAGAGAGAGAGAGAGAGAGAGAGAGAGAGAGAGAGAGAGAGAGAAGAGAGAGAGAGAGAGAGAGAGAGAGACAGAGGGGGGGGGGGGGGCACTATCAGAAAATGTCACAACATTGATTGCAGTCCATATTTATTACAGTAATTACATTTTGTTGGAACTGCTAGTGCTGTTTTGTTGTCTTTGTTGTTATGGATAGACAGACGGAGAAACGATATTATTGATAAAACCCAAAAGGAAAAGGTTAAAGATCAGTCAATTTTCATAATCGATTTCAATCTTAGTTTTAGTTAATCGTACGATTCCTTTCTTTTTTTCTTTTACTTACTTCTCTCAAGTTTTGTTTTGTTTTGTTTTGTTTGTTTTTTTTTGTTTTGTTTTTTCGAATTCATAAAAGACGTTTAAAATTGCATGTTCCCTTTAATCAATTCTTTTCCGCTCCTCTTTCTTTCTCTTTTTCGACATATCTACCTTCCAAGTCCTATACTTTACAATTTCCTTCCGTTTTCTTAAAAAGCGTCGGATATTTTTAATCTCTCTTGTTTATTATTATTTAGAAACAGTGCTTCGTAACTATGCATCTATCTATTTATCTATCTATCTATCTATCTATCTATCTATCTATCTATCTATCTATCTATCTATCTATCTATCTATCTATCTATCACCTTCCGCCTGAACCTACGGTCAATTAGGGCTGGACATTGTCGGCAGTGGTCAATGGATCTAACACCTTCCGCCTGAACCTACGGTCAATTAGGGCTGGACATTGTCGGCAGTGGTCAATGGATCTAACACCTTCCGCCTGAACCTACGGTCAATTAGGGCTGGACATTGTCGGCAGTGGTCAATGGATCTAACACCTTCCGCCTGAACCTACGGTCAATTAGGGCTGGACATTGTCGGCAGTGGTCAATGGATCTAACACCTTCCGCCTGAACCTACGGTCAATTAGGGCTGGACATTGTCGGCAGTGGTCAATGGATCTAACACCTTCCGCCTGAACCTACGGTCAATTAGGGCTGGACATTGTCGGCAGTGGTCAATGGATCTAACACCTTCCGCCTGAACCTACGGTCAATTAGGGCTGGACATTGTCGGCAGTGGTCAATGGATCTAACACCTTCCGCCTGAACCTACGGTCAATTAGGGCTGGACATTGTCGGCAGTGGTCAATGGATCTAACACCTTCCGCCTGAACCTACGGTCAATTAGGGCTGGACATTGTCGGCAGTGGTCAATGGATCTAACACCTTCCGCCTGAACCTACGGTCAATTAGGGCTGGACATTGTTCGCAGTGGTCAATGGATCTAACACCTTCCGCCTGAACCTACAGTCAATTAGGGCTGGACATTGTTCGCAGTGGTCAATGGATCTAACACCTTCCACCTGAATCTACAGTCAATTAGGGCTGGACATTGTTCGCAGTGGTCGCTATACCTGCGCTAATGAGAGGGAGGGAGGGAGGGAAGGGGGGGGGGTTAAAGAGAAGAGGTAGGAAAAGAAAGAGGAAAGAGGGAGTGAGAGAGGGAAAGTGAAAGATAGGGAGAGAGAGAAAGAAAGAGAGGGAGAGAGTGAGAGGGGAGATAAAAGGAGAGTAAGAGAGAGGGAGAGAAAGAGAGAGAGGAGAGATAGAAGGAGAGTTAGAGAGAGGGAGAAAAAGAGAGAGAGGATATATAGATTGAGAGTATGAGAGAGGGAGAGAGTGTGTGTGTGTGTGTGCTCAATATATGTGCGCTAATGTCTTGCACAAAGGGAGTGAGGGGGAGGGAAGGGGGTATTATTATTGAGGATACGGGAGGGCGTTATAAAACAGGTTGGAGAGGGAAATATATAATATAATAATATGTGTGTGTGTGTGAGATAGAGAGAGAGAGATAGAAAGATTGAGAGTGTGAGAGAGAGAGGGAGAGAGGGAGAGAAAGATTGAGAATGTGAGAGAGGGAGAGAGTGTTTGTGTGTGTGTGTGTGTGAGAGAGAGATAGAAAGAGAGAGAGAGAAAGAGAGAGAAAGAGAGAGAGAGAAAGAAAGAGAGATAGAAAGAGAGAGATAGAGAGAGAGAGAGAGAGAGAGAGAGAGAGAGAAAGAGATACAACCTACCCCCATAAGTTGTCTATAAACTCCAACATAAAATGAAATGAATGACACAAAATTAGGCGAACATATTTGGAAAAAAACACACACAAACACAAAAAACAATACACACCATCAAATACAGCGAGAAATCATAAGACAAGTTAAAACATACACACCAGCAAAAAAAGAAGTGTGTAACATGTTTAGAAGAAAAATTCTAAACATATCTCCTGTTGTCGAAGGCAACGAAAACATATTAAGTCCCTTGACGAGAGCAGAACGTAGCTCGAAACTCTATAATTGCGACAGGTATGATGTTTTGTTTGGTTTTTTTTTGTTTTTTGTTTTGTTATATATAATATGTGGTTTATGAAATGAGAAAGGTAAAGAGAATTGTTGATTGAGAGAGAGAGAGAGTGAGAGTGAGAGGAAGACAGAGGGATTGGGTGTGAATATGGTCGAAAGAGTGAAAGTTAATGAAAGAGATAGATATTCAGTGAGAATTAATGAGACAAACGCATTTATATGTATATATACAATTCATATAAAAATGTAATAATGTACATATATACAGAGAGAGAATAAATATTTAAATATGTACATATATACAGAGAGAGAGAGAGAGAGAGAGAGAGAGAGAGAGAGAGAGAGAGAGAGAGAGAGAGACAATGCGAAAGAAAGGGAGAGAGACGGCGTGATTGAGAGAGAAAGAAAAAAGAACGATAGACATTTTTAAAGAGCTAGTGAATGCGAGAGATTGAGTGTGTGAGAGGTTGAGAGACAAAAGCAAAGAGGTTCAGGGAATGTTGATCGAAACAAAATGTAGATTTATACAGCTATGCAAGGCATTAAATTTGTGTTCAGCTCATCCATAATTCAAGTTTTTTTTTAATTATTGTTTTTTTTTTAATTTTGAAGGAATAAGGATCTTTCAATAGCGTGAGAGAAAATAAAGTCATCAGCTTTCCTGTATTCAATACACAATACAATGATTATAGGCGTTACTAATTTGCTTGTGTGCTGTAAATACAAACATATCCAAAACGAATAAGATGAATGTAAGTTTTTTTCCTGAAATCAGTTAAAATAAATGTTATAGTTTATTTCTAGTAGTGGGAAAAACTGATTTAGTCTTTTAACATGGAGGGGTACACGCAGAGTTAGTTTATAGGTAGCTAGGTAGGTAGATAGGTAGATAGATAGATAGATAGATAGATAGATAGATAGATAGATAGATAGATAGATAGATAGATAGATAGATAGATAGATAGATAGATAGATAGATAGATAGGTGGGTAGGTCTAGGTAGGAAGATAGGTAGGTAGACAGATAGGTAGGTAGGTATATAGGTAGGATACATATATAAGATACATATTTTAGATGTATGATCAATGGAATGATAGATGATGAATGATGGATAGAAATATGTACTGAGATAGTGTTACTTGTAAAAACAATAACAACAATATACAACTCAAAATAACACAAACATCATAGCTACACACTTACCTTCTGATCAGGTTTATAATCCAAACTCATAATTCATGTTTTTTAAAAAGACGAATCCTTCCAGAATGTTTTTTGATCGTAGTCAATCATTTGTTTGTGTACTTGACTTTAAAAATAAAGTCATGAAGCCACAAAACACCGGTTTCGGTCCATTACTTGAGAAAAATCAGTTATAAAACCTCAATAATAGATTATTTAAAATTTGGACAGGTCGAAAAAATCATTGGTCACCATTTTGTACACTTAGATCTATTTTCGAGAAAAAATAATAACGCTATTGAGATTGAAATAAAAATTTAAAAAAAAAATCAGGAGAGATAAATAAGAGAGAATCTTTTTCTTATTTATTTCGTTGAATATAAAAAAATCACTTTTTTAATTGGATATTAAAGCGGACGAAAGTGCAAAAACATCTGGAAAGCCTTGTTTCAGGATAGATCTAGTATCAAATGTAAAATAAGTATTTTTCAGCAGATTAAATTAGTGCAAATTAACACAGGAGAATTCTAAGAATTCTAATTCACTTCTAAGAATTGCATGGTATGCATGCTAAAACCATTAATTTTTAATGTTATGACGACAGTGTATTATTTAAGACAAGTCAATGAACATTTTTCCTATAAGTCATTGTAATACTTGTTTATTTCGGAAAAAAGTACTGAAGTTGAAAGCTCCTTTAATAATATTGATGTAATAACAATTTTTTTTTTTTTTTTTTACACATCATTTGTGTCAATTTTTGCAACAGTTACTTAACGATATTTAATGAAAAATATTATTATGAATTTATAATCTTAGGTAGCTAAATGCAGTCAGCTTTTTAGCTCAATTAAAGAAAAATAATAATATATTTACTTAAGTTTAGAAGTTATGCTGGGTTTTTTTTTAATTTTTTCCAAATTCTGAATAAAAAACGGAAAAACATTTTTCTTTTGTCCAAAATATAGATCTAGTTACAGTATAAATTTTTATCATTTCAACATAATTTCATGTCTTGTTGTTCGTTTACGCAGTTTTAATAGCAGCATTAACTTTATAACGAAGTTATTGAGAAATTCTTAATGTTCAATTAGATTTTCTTTCTCTCCGTTCTTTCAGCGGAAATTATATTATAGCTTTTAACCCCAATTTTGGACAAATGCATTAGCTTGTTGTTGGAGTTGTTGTTGTTGTTGTTGTTGTTGTTGTTGTTGTTGTTGTTGTTGTTGTTATTATTATTAATATTATTATTATTTTTACTTTTATTTTTATTAACACAAATGAAGTAATTATCTAACATTATTCAGGATTTATGAAAACATTTATACGTTTCCGAATTTTAAAACTTTAAAAGACATAAAAATGTATTTTGTCTGTTGTACCATCAAATACACTGTATCCCATCTCAGTGTCCTAGCTCTAATAAAAAGCTCTATCTAATTTTCTTTTGTTCCCATTTTTATGGTTTATTAGTGTATGAACAGTAGTAACATGAATAAAACTCTGGATATAATTTAAAAGGCCTACGGCAAAACGACGAATTATAATTATTACGAAATGAAAATTTTACTTTCTCGCAGTTAAAAAGCGGCATTGAAATCGTATAAAAGAGTTGAATTATAGATTGGTGCGGTGCATAAAACGGCTTTTCAAAATTTAATGGATATTATTTCCAAAACTTAATGCGTAAGGTATTTATATCTTGGGTGCACTTAGCAACCACTATTGTGTATATTTTGTTTTATTCCCTAGCGTAATAAGTACAAGGCTAATATACTATTAGTGCACCGACTAAGAGTGTTTTTTTAACTATTCAAAACTTACCAAAACCTTTGTTCTAAGTTTATATCATCGTTGTACTTAATACTAGTAATCCTTTAACTCAACCAATGCTTCTGAATTTCGAATATGAAAGGAATTTTCTTTTGTCTTTTGTGTGTGTATAATTATGTGTGTGTGTGTGTGTGTGTGTTTTCTTGCTTTAAAAAAAAACATTTTAGTTTATATAAACGGAGATTGCCCCGTTCCTTATTTTTAACTTTACCATTTTTTTGTTTGTTCAATATGAGAGGATGCTAGGTCCCTTTAAGGAACTATTGTAAATTTATGTCATCGTTGAAGTAGATCTAGCTTACAACTCTTCGTAAGCTTGCCTTGTTATTCTTTTATCGTACGATGTCATGCAAGTTTAGCACACCGTCATGCTGACACCCTCTATTATCGAATTTTACCAATGGTTTTTAAATATTCAATATCAGAGAAGTTGTTTTGGTTTCTTTCAAGAACCTATCAAAGTTTACATTGTCGTTGTACTTAGGCCCTCATATCTTTAACTTCAGTAATGTTTCTAAAATTTTCAATATCAGATGAATTTTTATACTCGCAATTAGGAACCCATCGAAGTTCATATAATAATTGTACTTACCACGTCTAGTCTTTAACCCTACCAATTGTATTCAAATTTTCAATATCAAAGGAATTTTGCATACAATAACCAAGTTTATAAATAAATAATATTATCGTTGCACACATAGCCCCTAACCTCTATTTAATCAACGTTTAAAGAAAAATTCAATATGAGATGAATTTTGTGCATTCAAGGACCAATCGAAGTTTATAATTTTGCTATCGATTTACACACCACGCCAAATGTCTAATTTAACCAAAGTTTTTTTTTTTTAATTTTCAATAAGAAAGGAGTATGTGTTCGCATTCAAGAACCAATCTATTTTTATATCATCGTTGTACTTTCCACGCCAAATCTTTAACTTCGCCAATGTTTTTTTTTGTTTGTTTTGTTTTCAATAAGAAAGGAATAACTTATGTTTTAGCATTCAAAAACCACTTTACGTTTATATCATTGTTATAATTGCCACGCCTAATTCTCTAACTTAATAAATGTTTTCAAAATTGTAACTAAGAAAGCAATATGTTTTGACTTTCTAAATTTATAACATCGTTGTAATTACCACCCCAAATCTCTAACTTAACCAATTTTTTTAAAATTTTCAATAAGAAAGCAATATGTTTTGGCATTGTAAGTTTATATCATCGTTGTACTTTTCACACCTAATCTTTAACTTAACCAAAGTTTCTAAAATTTTCAATAAGAAAGGAATATGTTTTCGCATTTGAGAAACAATCTACGTATATATCATCGTTGTAATTTCCACACCTAATCCGTAACTTAATCAATGTTTTTAAAATTGTAACTAAGAAAGCAATATGTTTTGACGTTCTAAATTTATAACATCGTTGTACTTTCCACCCGAATTCTCTAACTTAACCAATGTTTCTGAAATTTTCAATAAGAAATGGATATGTGTTCGCATTCAAGAACCAATCTATGTTATATCATCGTTGTAATTACCAAGCCTAATCTTTAACTTAACCAAATTTTTAAAATTGTCAACAATAAAGGAATTATGTTTTTGCCATTCTAAGTTTATAGCATTGTTGTACTTACAATGCCAAATCTTTAACTAAACCAATGCTTTTAAAATTTTCAATAAGAAAGGAATTATGTTTTTGCCATTCTAAGTTTATAGCATTGTTTTACTTACAATGCCTAGTATTTAACTTAACCAATGTTTATTAAAATTTTCAATAAGAAAGCAATATGTTTTGGCATTCTAAGTTTATATCATCTTTGTAATTACCACACCTAATCTTTAACTCATCCAATGTTTATTAAAATTGTCACTAAGAAAGCAATAATGTTTTGGCACTCTCAATCTATATCATCCTTGTATTTAACACGCCTAATCTTTAACTTAACTTAACCAATGTTTAAAAAAAAATGTTCAATATAAGAGAATTTCCCAGCTTTCAAAAACCCATTAGATCTTGGCAGTTTCGTCAATGGCGTCCATTAGGATTAAATAATGCGAACAATAAAACGCACGTCAAACTGATGTAGATCTAGTTGTTTTTTTTTAGCTTAGGCTTATAATTTTTACATTTTAAATCTAGATAATATGCATAAGGCGTTCTAGAAATGCTTATGAATGGGACCATTTGGGCTTAGCATGGAAAAAAAAGGTTGTAATATTTTGTGTGTTTGAAAGCGTTTTTGATATTAGTCGATTTAATCTTTTAGGAAAAGATATTTAAAAAAAATATGTTTTTCTTATCAGTATAATTTTCTGATGTTTTATTTTTTAATAATTTTGAATAAGTATTTACACTTATCATAATAATGAACATTTTTTTAAAATATAATTTAAAGTAGCAAACTTACTATTCTGTTTTGTCTTCTCTTACCTGACCTTCATATTTTAACAGGATTTGTACAGATTTTAGATTAAAAACTGTCACTAATGTCCAATTTCTGACGACAAACTAGTGCTTTTTCGTAGTTTACACACACACACATATACACACTAAATTACGCAATTATTAAGTTGCAGACAATCATCATACGAAAACACAACAAAGTTCGCAAAGTGAAAGATTTCAATCATGGATTGAAAGCAACGAAAATATGAAACAATATCATTATTATCATTTTATATGTTGTTGTTGTTGTTTGATTTTTTTAAATATCCTTTACATAAAATCAAAGAGTTTTACGAAAGTTCGAAGCTGATATAGTATTTTTTGTAAGAGTGGTCGAGAAAAAACGAAACATTTTACTTTTACCCAATAAATTCTGTTTGCGTTGAAACCATAATTATCTTACTGAAAATGCACTGAATGGTTTAAGCTGTAATATTTAACAACAGACATATTTTTTTTAATCATTTCTTCAAAAAAGGAAAACACGTTTTAAAAAAGTGGTGTATTATGTACTCTTGCGTGGTACATCTATCCACTCTTCCCTATGATTGGTATTGTTCTGTTTGGCATTGAAGTAAAATGTTTGTTGTTTCTTGTTTGTTTTTGTTTTAAATGTTAAGACATAAAAATATAGGCATTAATTGTGATTGTATTATGTTTGCATTTTTATTTCAATGTTTAATTTTTTGTTGTTGTTGAAAAAAGGGAAAGCGATTGAAGAATGGACGAAATGTGAAACATTAGGACAAAAAAAATCGCAGTTTGTTGAAGTTAAGTTTAATACAGCAATAATGTTGGCGATTAAATTTGACGGGAAATTTTAAATGTTTTTAATGCACATGTAAATAATAATATTGTTAGCCTATGAGTATTCTATTGTTGTATTTATATAAAAACAAAAAAACGAATTATATTTCTACGTGTGTACCTTGATAACGCCTTTTTATTGATGGTATTTGTTGTTTTTATTTTTTTCCTTCTCTTTTTCTTGTTTTTTTTCTTTGTTTATATCAAAGTAATACACTTGTAATAAGTTTAAGGCCAACTTTAACACCACCTTTAAAATTGTACTGTTTTTGAATATACGTACTTCTACATAACTATTATACATCCCCTTAACTAATATTTTTTTAAATGGGGAAATGATATTCCTACATAATAAGAAATTCTATCCAAACGGTTGTATTTAAACCAATTAAATTTACATTCCAAAAACAATTACCGTAGACAGAAAATAAAAATCCAATCTACGTAAATTAATAAACAAAACAACGAAGCTTTTGGAAATTCCCGGAACCTAGAAACAATACAGAGTTAGCCTAAGCACGCACTGTCAAGGACCAAAGTTTAGATCTAGTCCTCAAGACGCGTAAGTGAATTTGATAAATTCTTCTTCTTCTTCTTCGTTCACTTGAAAATGACTACACAGAAAGTCCCGAATCTAGTATATAGTCCACAATTTGATAAATGAGCCACCAGACTAATTCTTAATCAGACACAGAGGAAAAGATTCCAAGATTCCAAGATTCCTAGATTTCCAAGAACATGAGTTAAGTCAATTACAAGATATAGAGACCGCAAGCCGGTGGATATCAACTATGTCACGGGCAGTAACTCTGTCGTACGTCACAAAACACAAGGAGGAGGAGAATTGGCGGGAGAGAGGGCGAGGTATTGGAAGGAAAGGGAGGGAGAGAGGGAGGGGGGGGGACTCGCTTTTGTCGTGAGGTCGGTAGCAGTAAAGCTAGGCGGGAAAGAGAGAGGGCGAGGTATGGAGGGAGAGGGAGAGAGGGAGAGGGAGGGAGGGAGGATTCTCTCTTGTCGTGAGTCCGCTAGAGGTAAAGCTAGGCGGGAAAGAGAGGGGGCGAGAGAGGGAGATGGATGGAGGGAGAGGGAGGAAAGGAAGGGGGGGGGGGGGGTTCTTTTCTTTCTGGGGGGCGCACCGCACCACGCCGCACCGTATCATACCGCACCGCACCACGCCGCACCGTATCATACCGCACCGCACCACGCCGCACCGTATCATACCGCACCGCACCGCAGCGGTGTGCACGCCTCGCGCCTCGTCTGTCTGGTTATATTATGGGTGTCGTCTTCATAAATGATCTTGTATAGCGCAGTTCGAGAGGGGGGTGTGGAGAGAGAGAGAGAGAGAGAGAGAGAGAGAGAGAGAGAGAGAGAGAGAGAGAGAAACAGTGTCAGCGATATATATAGCGATACTTAGGGATAGAGAGAAAGAGAAAGAAATAGAGACAGAGAGATAAAAGACAGATATAGGGAGGAAACTTAGCTGACGAAAATGGTAGAGCCTTGGAGTCTCAATAGGAAGGCTGCTAGTTCGAAACCTACGTTCGGTAAAAAAAAAAAACCCACATATTTTGCTGAATTTTGTCCCCTGCTAGTCGAATTGGTGTCAGTTTAATGTGACCGGCTGAGACAATAGTCATGGTATCCCCGCCCTTGCTCGTGTGTGGCGGCACATAAAATTGTCATACATTAGTCTTGAGTCCCGTCCACAAAGTAGCCAATTATGTGCGGATCTTGGATGCTAAGCAACCAACTCAACTCAGCTCAACTCTCTGTAGGCGTGAGTGACGAGACAATGATAGACTGAGATTTCAGCTGCGCCTGGGGTAGAACATCGGCTTCCGACGCAAAAGGTTCGGGTTCGAGTCCTGGCGAATAGCTCCCTACTGGATGGGTCGGTGTCAGTTTAATGTGATCGGCTGTGACAAGAGTCATGGCATCCCCACCCTGTCTCGTGTGTGGCAGCACATGCAATTGTCAGACGTCAGTCTTGGGACCCGTTCACAATATAATATATATGGTGCTGATGTTGAATGTTATTGCATACTCCAGGGATTGGGTGGCATATCAAGATTTAACTCTAAATCTAAACTAGGGATCGCATGTACAACGTTGGTGTAAGTTTACGACTGGACATAAAACAACGTATATTGCTAAATATTGTTCCCTACTTGTCGGATCGGTGTCAGTTTAATGTGACCGGCTAAGACAGGAGTCATGTTATCCCCGCCCTGTCTCGTGTGTGGCAGCACATACAATTGTCAGACGTCAGTCTTAGGGCCCTTCCACAATATAATCTATATGGTGCTGATGTTGGACGTTAAACCAACTCAACAACTCAACAACCCTATATGTATATTGCATACTCCTGGGATTAGGTGACGTCTCAAGATTTAACACTAAATCTAAACTAAGGATCGTATGTACAACGTTATTGTAAGATTACGACTCGACATAAAACATGCGACAATAAAGGGTTGAAAGAATTCGTAATCTAATGAACGCGCTTTACTTACGAACCCTAATTTTCTATCTAGTTATTTTGTGTTCTTGTCTGGTTTTGATTCTTTATTACATAAAATGGGATCTGAACAATAAAAAATTTAAAAGATGTAAACTTCTGAAAATCGCAGCTATTTTGGACTAATCGTTACATATAGGGCATACATGTACTAGCAATATGAAAAACGTTTATCGCAGCTATTTTGTACTAATGGTTTTGACTAGGAATATAAGTACGTTTATGGTTGCCATTTTGTAATAATGATAATTATAGACTAGCAATATAAGGAATGTCTATCGTTGCCTTTTTATAATAAAGGTATAGAGTATCAATATAAAAAAAAACGGATATATCAGCCCCGAAAGCTGTTGTAGTTTCAAAACATGTCATAAAAACTTGAAAAGCTTTTGTAGTTTCATGAAATTTTCAATAAACTTGAAAAGCTGTTGTAGTTTCAAAGCATGTCCTATAAACTTGTAAAGCTGTTGTAGTTTCATGAAATTTTCAATAAACTTTAAAAGCTGTTGTAGTTTCATAAAATGTTCAATAAACTTGAAAAGTTGTTGTAGTTTCATGAAATTTTCAATAAACTTGAAAAGCTGTTGTAGTTTTAAAGCATTTCCTATAAACTTGAAAAGCTGTTGTAGTTTCAAAACATGTCCTATAAACTTGAAAAGCTGTTGTAGTTTCAAAGCATTTCCTATAAACTTGTAAAGCTGTTGTAGTTTCATGAAATTTTCAATAAACTTTAAAAGCTGTTGTAGTTTCATGAAATTTTCAATAAACTTGAAAAGCTGTTGTAGTTTCATGAAATTTTCAATAAACTTGAAAAGCTGTTGTAGTTTCATAAAATTTTCCATAAACTTGTAAAGCTGTTCGTACTTTCAAAATATGTCCTATAAACTTGAACAAGCTGTTGTAGTTTCATATCATTTCCTAAAAACTTGAAAAGCTGTTGTAGTTTCAAAACATTTCATATAAACTTCAAAAATTGTTGTAGTTTCAAAACAGTTCCTATAAACTCGAAAAGCTATTACCCATTATTTTTAACAACACCAAAAATAACATGAAAAGCACAACAATCAACAAGAAAAGAGCCAAAGAAACAACAACAACAACAACAACAACAACAACAAGGCTTCTAACACATTTTCATCCATTAAGAGAAGTTCGTATTGTCTTAACATTTCACAATAGTTCGTGACATCTTGTGATATCTCGCGAGATTCCGTGGATTCTCGTCGAGTCAGCTCTCCGGCGAGATTTAAGCGGGATAACTGGACAGTTCGCCTTCGACCCGTCATGAGAGACGTTGCGATCCAGGCTACAGAAATAGATAGCGTAATCATCCCCTCAAGGCATGGGATGTTGTTGAGTTGAGTTGAGTTGATTTAACGTCCAACATCGGCACTATATAGGCTATATTGTGGACGGACCCCAAGACTGAGGTCTGACAATTGTATGTGCTGCCACACACGAGAGAGGGCGGGGATACCATGACTCCTGTCTCAACCGGTCACATCAAACTGACACCGACCCCACCAGTAGAGAACGCAACCGTCAGGATTCGAACTCTGGACCTTTTTCGTCGGAAACCGATGTTCTACCCCAGGGCCACCGCGCCCCCACAGCATGGCGTATTTAGACCGCTCTTTTGTTCCGTAATTCTAGGCTAGAGCTACAATTGGACGCTGGTACATGGTGTAGATTTCATCATATAATTGTCGTCATCGTTTTTTTCTATGGGTGCTTCTATCGCAATGTCTCTGTTTTGCCCGGCATACGGCTCTAAATAATCTGTGCCAGTCACGAAAAGGTCGGACTCCTGTCATTAAAGGCTTTCATTATCAGACACGCTAGTAGGGGAGGGCCATAATAGAGAGAGAGAGAGAGAGAGAGAGAGAGAGAGAGAGGAGAGAGAGAGAGAGAGCGGAGATGAGAAAAGAAGACAGGAAGAAAAAAACAGTAAAGAGAGAAAGCAAAGAGAGAGAGAGAGGGAGAGGGAGAGAAAGAGAAGAAGGGAGACAGGGAGAGAGAGCGAGAGAGACACAGAAATGTTAGAGAGAAACCTGAAAACTTTATCAAAATGTCACCCGTGTTTGGTCTTTATTGATTTTTAGTACAACTTCCTCCTCCCCCCCCCTCCCTAAGCCAAACCGTCCACCTTATCCTTGAGCGCCATGAGCATGGTGGGCGCGTCTATGGCCAAGATGAGCAGCATGACCATCAGGATGAAGCCCATGGCGAGACAGCCCATTGTCCGGCTGGACGTCCGGTCATCTGGAGCACTGGTGTACCTGGCCCTCGCTCGGGACGTTGACCGCTCGTTGATGGTCAGTTCGGACACGATAGAGCTGACCGCTTCGTCCAGTTTCTTTGTGGTGAGGTTGGGATATACATGTACCGGGGCGATACTAGCGCAGTTTGCACTAGGCGCCTCGGAGACGGACTCCGTCTTGGTGATGGTTTTCATCTCTGGGTGGTGGACATTTGGTGGTTGGGTACAGAGGGGGGGGG
>RQTK01000394.1:352978-363228 GCA_003991915.1 Elysia chlorotica
GGTCAATATAAACAAGTGGGGTAAGTCACATGGACTTAATTTAGAGATGATACTGAAGAAGACAGAGAGAGAGGGAAAGAGGGAGAGAGAGAGATAGAGAGAGTGGGAGAGAGGAAAAGAGAGAGAGAGGGGGAGAGAGAGAGAGAGAGAGTAAGAGAGAGAGAGCGAGAGAGAGAGAGAGCGAGATGGTCAATATAAACAAGTGGGGTAAGTCACAGGGGAACTTAATTGACTGATAGATACAGAGAGCAAGACAATTGAAATTAGATAAAGCGCATTTAATAACCTGTGTCGTTTTAATGCATTTGATATAAAAACATAATTAAATGTGTCAAATTTGGGTATCTAATAAGTATGCCGTATGCTAAGTTGAGAAGTAGTTCTTATAAACACCAAAGCTAGCAATTAAGCCCAAAAAAGGATGTAAATTCAATATATGAGGTCGTATCATTAATGATGTTACAAAATAACAACACAAACAATGCATTTCTACTAAAAACGCGCCAAAATGCAATGCGTTTCTACCAAAAACGCATTTCCTATAATTATGAATTTACATCACTTTGGCTTCCCAAATCATTCTAAACATTGAATGAAGAAACAGCGGTATTGGGAGATTTGAACCTCATAGGCTCACAACACCAACCGAACAAGTCTGCTCTCTCTCTCTCACACCCACACACACACACACACACACACACACACACACACACCTAGCACGAATAAAAACATCCCTAATTATCCCCGCCGGCGATTCAGGTTTGTTAAATCTATACTCTCAGGCCTAAAAGGCAAAACGTCTCGACACGAGAAATCAATATGGCCGACTGCAGTGGGTCATACCATAATGCCCTAGGGAACATCCGGGATAGTCCGTGCACTTCCGCCCAAGCGGGATAATTACGGCTGTATTTCCGCTTACTACCTCCCCTTTTTTATGCATGCATCACCAGTGACTCGAATGACAACGGTTATGCATCATTTAGTAAGCAGCAATGGTAAAGTTGTATTGGGACGTTGAGAGAAAAAGTGGGTGGGCGTGGCAGAGTTGAGTTGAGTTGTTGAGTTGGTTTTGGCGTCGAACATCAGTACTATATAGGCTATATTGTGGACGGGCCCAAAGATTGGCGTCTGACAATTTTATGTGCTGCCACACCCGAGTCAGGGCGGGGGTGCCATGATTCCTGTCTCAGCCGGTCATATTAAACTGACACCGATCCAACTAGTAGGGAGGTAAAATCGGCAGGGCTCGAACCACAAATCGCCCGCGTCGGAAGCCGATGTTCTACCCCAGGTCCACCGCGCTCCCATCCCTCTAACCCAAAGAGCCACAGATCAAATAAACGTATTTTTCATTTAACTCTTCCCTACCTATCAATAATATCACTTGATTAGGGGTTTATGTGGTTCATCATTCTCCAAAAGAGTAGAACTACTAAAAGACTCTCTTGACAATATTTCTCTGTCACCCCCTGAACCAGTGAACCAATAAACGTCTTGTCTTCGCGTCCGGACATCCATCAAGACCAAAGAGATCCTGCCGCAAAAGGCCCGTCACTAGATCTGTCCGGTTAAATAGCCAAAACAGGGCGACCCACACCGGAAATAGAACCAAGCGACGGGATATTGCTTGCGCATGTCCGCAACCATCGCCAATTTAGATCAAACCAGAACTGCGGGAAAAGAACCAAGAAATGGTAGTGCAGTAGGTTTGATGGGTGAAAGCGGTGTTGTTGTTGTTTTTTAATGCGTAATTTTTGGGAGTCAATAAAATTGTGAAATTTAGAATGATATAGACTGTGTCTTAAATTAATGTAACTTATAGTGTTACGGATCTATCTAGGAATATTTCTTTTATAGATAAAGCACAGGGATTGAAATGTATGCAAGTCAGTACCTATGCTCGAATATTTTATTTGAGAACTTTTTTAAAAACAGGGGTAAATTCAAATTAGGTGCTTTTATGTTGGTAAACTCCCTTGAAAAGTAAGAAGCGGCGATAACTCTTCAAAACAATCTGTTTGTTTTTTTCTAACTTGAAGCACTTTTTTTCAAAGAGCCTCTATATACTTTCTTTTTCTCGTCTATAACTAGCCATCCAATCTTTACAGTTACGCCATTATTCGACCTTTGAAAGTACACATTTCCGTGAACGATTTTCACAACACTTATTATTCAATGAGTCACAATAATGGTACTACAGCTGTATAGGTGAAGTTAGTCGAGTAATCTACATAGAACGTAACTGGTAAAAATAGTTTACGACAATTAAAAAAGTTTGGAACGATTTCAACGACTTTAATACCAACTTTGTTTGTTTGTTGTTGTGTTTTTTGTTGTTTTTTTAAGTCCAGCGTCGGCATTGTAAAACCCATACTGTGGATGGTTCTTAAGACAAACGTCTGACAATTTTAGACTGCTGCCACACTGCTACACTGACACAGTACAGGGATACCATGACTCTTGTCTCATTCGGTCACATTACATTATACTGACACCGGTCCAACCAGAAAGGGCCGAAATCACACACACACACTCACACACAAAATAACAAATCTGTTGACAAATTATGTGCTTCAAACCTGGGCTCTTTGACCGGAAGACTTCAAGGTTCTACCACCTGCACCATACAATCTGGATACACACACACACATATATATATATATATATATATATGCTATATATATAGAGAGAAAGATATATTGATAGATAGATAGGTAAACAGATAGATAGATAGATAGATAGATAGATAGATAGATAGATAGATAGATAGATAGATAGATAGATAGATAGATAGATAGATACCAGTAGACCAGTAGACCAGTAGACCAGTAGACCGGTAGACCAGTAGACCAGTAGACCAGTATACCAGTGGACCAGTAGACCCTGGCACGTTTCTCCCTGACCCTCCTGTACGAGGTATCCGGTAAAAACCACAACAACAACAAAAAACTTAAGACTCGCAACGGGAAAATCCGGTAGACCAGTAGCCCAGTGGATCAGTGGACCAGTGGACCCTGGTACGTTTCTCCCTGGGACTCCTGCCCCGCTAAGCCTGGGGGATGTGCTCACCGCACACACAGAGTCACGCCTCCCCCTGGCCTGGACTAAGCCAGATCTTTGACTGACCGTTCCAGTGGACATTGGAGATTGGAGATTGGAAATTGTCGCTATCTGGTGATGTCCAGTGAGGCAGTGAAAACTATCGTACTGACTATCTCAATTGGAGGTTTTGTGATAGTAGGGTCGTTACTAAAAATGATGACGGTGATAGTAGGGTTGTTACTAAAAATGATGATGGTGATGTCCAGTTAGTAGTGAAAACTATCGCACTGACCATCCCGATTTGTGGTTTTGTGATAGTGGGGGATTGTAGTGAGAATGCTGACGGTAGGTTATGAGATTTGTGTAGGTGTCCTGTTGGAAATTTATCAGTATTTGGGGGTGAACTAGCTCAAGTGGTTGTTGTTGTTGTTGTTGTTGTTGTTGTGCACTGACCATTCCAATTGGGGGTTTTGTGATAGTGAGAATGGTGACGGTAGGTTATGAGATTTCCGTAGGCGTTCTGTTGGAAATGTATCAGTATTTGGGGGCGAACTGGCTTAAGTGGTTGTTGTTGTTGATGTTGTTGTTGTTGTTATTGTTGTTGTTGTTGTTGCTGTTGTTGTTGTTGTTCTTGTCGTTGTTGTCGCTGGTGTTGTTGTTGTTGAATTGGTTTAACGTTCAACATCAGCACTATAATGTGTGTGTGTGTGTATATGTTTGTATGTATATATACACGGTACCCGGTAAAAACCACAACAACAACAAAGAACTTAAGACTTAAAACGGAAAAACCCGGTAGACCAGTAGACCAGTAGACCAGTGGACCAGTAGACCAGTAGACCAGTAAGACAGTAGACCCTGGATATGTACACACGCACACACACACACACACGGTAACCGGTAAGAACTTTAACAAAATAAAACTTACAACGGGAAAATCCGGTAGACCAGTAGACCAGTAAACCAGTGGACCAGTAGACCCTGGCACGTTTCTCCCTGGGACTCCTGCCCCGCTAAGCCTGGGGGATGTGCTCACCGCACACACAGAGTCACGCCTCCCCCTGGCCTGGACTAAGCCAGATCTTTGACTGACCGTTCCAGTGGACATTGGAGATTAGAGATTGGACATTGGAGATTGGACATTGGAGATTGGAGATTGGGCATTGGACATTGGAGATTGGAGATTGGGGATTGGACATTGGAGATTGGACATTGGAGATTAGAGATTGGACATTGGAGATTGGACATTGGACATTGGAGATTGGAGATTGGAGATTGGGCATTGGACATTGGAGATTGGAGATTGGGGATTGGACATTGGAGATTGGACATTGGAGATTGGACATTGGAGATTGGACATTGGACATTGGAGATTGGAGATTGGAGATTGTCCCCTATCTGGTGATGTCCAGTGAGGCAGTAAAAACCATCGCACTGACCATGCCAATTGGGGGTTTTGTGATAGTGGGGTATTGTAGTGAGAATGGTGACGGTAGGTAATGAGATTTGCGTACATGCGTCCTGTTGGGAATGTATCAGTATTTGGGGGCAAACTGGCTCAAGTGGTTGTGATTGTTGGTGTTGTTGTTTTTGTTGGTGGTGGTGGTGGTGCTGGTGGTGGTGCTGTTGTTGAAATGGTTTAACGTCCAACACCAGCACTATAATGTGTATGTGTGTGTATGTATATATACACGGTATCCTATAAAAACTACAACAACAACAAAAAACTTAAGCCGTGCAACGGGAAAATCCGGTAGACTAGTAGACCAGTAAACCAGTAGACCAGTAGACCAGTAGACCAGTAGATCCTGGCACGTTTCTCCCTGATCCTCCTGTACACGGCATCCGGTAAAAACCACAACAACAACAAACTTAAAACTTACAACGGGAAAATCCGGTATACCAGTAAACCAATAAACCATTAAACTAGTAGACCCTGGCACGTTTCTCCCTGATCCTCCTGTACACGGTATCCTGTAAAAACCACAACAACAAAAAAGAACTTAAGACTTACAACGGGAAAATCCGGTAGACCAGTAAACCAGTAAACCAGTGGACCAGTAGACCCTGGCACGTTTCTCCCTGGGACTCCTGCCCCGCTAAGCCTGGGGGATGTGCTCACCGCACACACAGAGTCACGCCTCCCCCTGGCCTGGACTAAGCCAGATCTCTGACTGACCGTTCCAATTGGAGATTGGACATTGGAATTGGAGATTGGACATTGGAGATTGGACATTGGAATTGGAGATTGGATATTGGATATTGGATATTGGATATTGGAATTGGATATTGGATATTGGATATTGGAATTGGAATTGGAATTGGATATTGGAGATTGGAGATTGGAGATTGGAGATTGCCCTATCTGGTGATGTCCAGTGAGGCAGTGAAAACCATCGCACTGACCATCCCAATTGGGGTTTTGTGATAGTGGGGGCTTGTAGTGAGAATGGTGACGGTAGGTTATGAATTTGCGTAGATGCGTCTGTTGGAAATTTGTCAGTATTTGGGGGCGAACTGGCTCAAGTGGTTGTTGTTGTTGTTGTGTTGTTGTTGTTGTTGTTGTTATTTGTTGAATTGGTTATTTGTTGATGTCGTTGTTTGTTCAACCTCTCGTGTCTTCATTTTCAGTTTGACCTAGATCTAGTCAGTTCACTGTGTAAATCGGATATCAAAACTGCTGCGTCACTCTTATATATACAAACAGGGGACTTGACTATAGTCGCTACACAATATTCAATTACGTACCCTCTTCATTTTCATTTTGTAACGGTTGGTTGGTTGGTTGAGTTGGTTAAACGTCTAACATCAGCACTATATAGGCTATATTGTGGACGGGCCCCAAGACGGACGTCTGACAATTGTATGTGCTGCCACACACGAGACAGGGCGGGGATACCATGACTCCTGTCTCAGCCGGTCACATTATACTGACACCGACCCAACCACTAGTGAACGCAACCGCCAGAATTCGAACTCGGGACCTTTTGCGTCGGAAGCCAATGTTCTACCCCTGTTCCACTTCGCCCCCCAGAGATAGACAGAAAACAAATAAGAAAAAAAAATAAACAAAGCACAAGCGGAGATTTAAAAAAGGAGAATAAATAAATAAATAAATAAATAAATCAAAAAAAAAATAAAAATTAAAAAAAAAATATCCATTACGTAACGTCTCTGTTTCCATTTCGTAACGCGTCTTCGCAAAGTCTCTAACGCCGAGTGACTGCCACTAATGGAATGTGCTTTACATGTCCCGGGCCAGATTCAGGACCAGACGATCCGATCGCCCCTGCTTTAACAGGTCCATTGATCAGTAGGCTGACCACTAGCTGCTGACTGCTGACTGCTGACTATTTGACCGCTGGTCACTCAAACTAGTAGAACACTCGTAGGTCTGGTTCTTTTCGGATTTTTTTTGTTTGTTTTTTGTGTGTGTTTGGTTGGATTTTAACAAATTTGTTTTCTTTTTTTGGGTTGTTTTTTTTTGTTGTTTTTTTTTTTGGTGTGTGTCATTCTTGTTTTCTTCCGTTTCGAGTCGTTGAAGTTGTTCTGCTGATTACTGTTTCGTTGTGGTGGGATAGAGAAAAGGTATCAGAGAGGGGGGGGATAATGAAAGAGAAAGGGTGAGAGAGCGAAAGAAAGGGAAGCAGAGAGAGGGTGAGAAAGAAAGAGAGAGATCACGAGAAAGAAACTGGGATAGAATAGCACAGAGACATAGAAACAAAGAGAGAAAGACAGAGATAAGGCACAAATAGAGAGAGAGAGAGAGAGAGAGAGAGAGAGAGAGAGAGAGAGAGAGAGAGAGAGAGAGAGAGAGAGAATCGGATTTTTTTTGTTTGTTTTTTTTGGGTTTTGTGTGAGTGTGTTTGGTTGGATTTTAACAAATTTGTTGTTTTTTTGCTGGAGGTTTTTTCTTTTGTTGTTATTTTGGTGTGTTGTTTTTTTAGTGGGTTTCATTTGTGTGTTTCTCGGTTTTGAGTCATTGAAGTTGATATGCTGATTACAGATTTGTTGTGGCGGGAAAGAGAAAGAAAAAAGAAGGAGAGAGAGAGAGAGAGAGAAAGAGAGAGAGAGAGAGAGAGAGAGATAGAGAGAGAGAGAAAAGAAAGAAAAGCAGAGAGATGGGAAGAAAGGATAGAAAAGGAGAGGGAGAAAGAGAGAGAGGCCAAAACAGAAGAACCAAAACAGAGGGACGGAGACAAAGAGAAAGAGATGCAGAGAGAGCAAGAGAGAGAGAGAGAGAAAGAGTGGGAGCAAAAGAGCAATTTAATTAAATCAAATTATGCTCCAATACATAACAAAATAACGGAAAACCTAAACACTTTTTAAGTAAATTCTGTTTTGTGTGTTCAAGTCTATATTTCGGAATGCTTTGCTATCTTTCCTCTTATTTCTTACTTTCCTCTTGACAATTAATTTTGTTTGGCCACATTCCTATAGTGCGTTCAGAACATAACGTGCAACAGTGCGTTCTGGTGCTCCAATTGTGTTATTGAAAATTAATGAGTTAAATTCGACAGAACAAGTTAAACTGAAGCTAAGCTAGTCTGAATTTCGCTTTTCTAAAAGGTATGTCGGCGGGGTACTTGGAGTTTGCAATTATCGGAAGTAGATCTTTCTCTAATGTATATTTTGTCTCCTAAGGGACTGTGCAAGCATATCTCTCTCTCTCTCTCTATCTCTCTCAGTCTGAATTTCACTTTTCTAAAAGGTGGGGGGCGTGGTGTGCCTGGGGGGTAGTAGTTGTAGTTGTAGTTGATTTGGTTTAACATCCAACATCAGCACTATATAGGCTATATAGTGCTAATGTTTGACGTTAAATCAACTTAACATCAACAACAAAGTAACCACATTTAAACAGCATTAAACAACATTGCTTCGGGGCATAGCTTTAAATTTTGCTTTGAAGGGTTAAACAGTTTTGATTATATTTTGTTTTGCGGTGTGTTTCCATAAATAGATACGTCTATAGGATTTAGAACAAAATCTTTTGTGTCACAAAAAGCATTGCAAGTTAAACTGGTGCGGTGGTAGAGCGTTTATCTTCGAATCGGGCGGCCCCTGGTTCGAAATTACTATGAAAAGGTGAAGATTTATTTGCCCGATTTCGTCCCTTACTGGGTAGGTCGGTGTCAGTATAATTATATATAATGTTTCCAGCTAAGTTGAATATCTTTGCATCTTTGTGTTACATCTAGCACACATACCTGTCAGATGATTGTCGTGTGTCCCGTCAACATGATATTCTACATAGTTCTGACGTTGGACGCTAAGACGCTAGGACAAAAAACTCCAAATCAAAACTTCGTCTGAGTTTATCCTATTGTTTAATAAACAGCTATTTGTCCTCGAATCAGTTGTAGTTTTTCTGTATATGATATTTTTACATTTTTCACATACTCTAAATCTTAAATGTTTTAAAAATGAGAAAAGAGATACTGCGATTGAAGTGACGATGCGTGAAAATATAAATGTGAATTTACCAACAGTTAAAAAACGTATCTAAAACAAGATAGATTTACTTTAGGCTCAATTAAGCGACATAGAGCCGTAAGTACAAATTCTCGGTAGTTTACGACTTGTCGTAAGTCTTCTTTATTGAATGCACATATTCTTACAATGAGTTGTAAGTTACCACAACGTTGTACTTACGGCTCCAAAACTGTATTGTAATTGTCAGTATTTTCCTGCCTCTAGTTTTGTTTATAAACGTGAGTTAAGAATTATTATCAAAATAATTGTAGTTTTCATTGTAAAAACCAAAAACCATTTGCTCCAATTTTTTTTATCCTTTTCGATAAAAACTGCATCGATGCATCATTCCAATTCATTGATTTTAGCTCTTCGCTTGATCGCTAAAATGTCTCACTAGGTGGCGCTTTTTGGGGGGCAGACCATGGGCGGTTGAAACCGGAAACGGATGTCTCCTTGAGCACCCGAGAAAACATGCGCATTAGATAGTGTATCCATCCGATGAGCTAGATAAAACAGGGAAAACCCGTTTTTTTTAAACTTTTCTGCCTGGATCATTGAAAGAAAGGAGTGGCGAGTTGGGTTGGGTTGTAGTGCGCCGGGTTTCTATCCAGATGGTCATCAGTTCGATTCCCGTTGTCGGGAAAAGTTATCTGTAGGATTTCGTCTTCTCCTTGCTTAGATCGACTTCAGTATAATGTGATTGGTCGAGATAGGAGTCCATGTATTCCATTACGGCTTATGTGTTGCATATTTCCTCTCTATGTCTCTGATTCTCTGTGTCTGTCTGCCTGTCTATCTGTCTGTCTGTCTGTCTGTCTCTCTCTCTCTCCTTCTTTCTTTGTCTGTCTGTCTTTGTCTGCTCTGTCTGTCTGTCTGTCTCTGTCTGTCTGTCTGTCTGTCTGTCTGTCTGTCTGTCTGTCTGTCTGTCTGTCTCTCTCTCTCTCTCTATCTCTCTCTGTCTCTCTATCTCTCTTTCCCTCTCTCTCTCTGTCTCTCTCTCTCTACCTCCACCCCTCTCTATCATTATCTTTTTATCTACCAACCTCTGTCTATCAATTTGTTTCTCTCCTTCTCTCTACCTCCACTCTCTCTCTCTCTTTCTCTCTCTCTCTCTCTCTCTCTCTCTCTCCTTCTTCTCTCTCTCTCTCTCTCTCTCTCTCTCTCTCTCTCTCTCTCTCTCTCTCTCTTTCTCTCTCTTTATCCCTCCTTCCCTCCATCTTTCTCTTCCCCTTTTACTAACGTGCCCTCTTCAGCCTATTTCTCCATCCCTTGTCTTCAACCCCCCCCCCCCAACGAAAAAAAAAAAAAAAAAAAAAATCCAACCTTGTTAATTTAAACCCCCGTCTTAAATAAACAACCAACAAGGAAAAAAAAAAAAAAAAAAAAAAAAAAAAAAAAAAAAAAAAAAAAAAAAAAAAAAAAAAAAAACAAAAAACATTAGACATTTTTTTCAAGACCAAACAGACCAAACTGATATCTACTGTTGACCCCCATCGATCTGATCCGATCGAACCCCAGGACATCTCTGTTGCCCCAAGCCAATCTGCCAATCTCTTTTGTTCTTGTCTTTTCTTGAGGGAGAGGGTGCAAGGGAGAGAGAGAGAGAGAGAGAGAAAGAGAGAGAGAGAGTGATAGAGGGAGAGAGAGGGAGAGAGAGACAGAAAGAGGGAGGAGAGAGAGAGAGAAAGAGAGAGAGAGAGAGAGAGAGAGAGAGAGAAAGAGAGAGAGAG
>RQTK01000395.1:0-12756 GCA_003991915.1 Elysia chlorotica
CTCTCTCTCTCTCTCTCTCTCTCTCTCTCTCTCTCTCTCTCTCTCACTCTCTTTCTATCTACCTACTTTCAGTCTATCTCTCTCTTTCTCTCTCTCCTCTCTTTTTTTCTTTCTGGGTGGGAATAATTATGAGGACAATGCCAGGCATAGATCCAGATGTTACATGCTAACAGTCCCAGTCAGCCAGACCGCCCTGACCTAGGCCTATGCTTGGCACCCATGCTTTCTGGAACTGGATGAATTGCGTAGTAGACTAGTAGTCTTGGGGTGCATCTGGTTCGCCTTCCCCGTGAGGGATGAGTCTCAGTCGACTTGGAGCACAATGGCAGGACGAAACATTGGTTTACTGGACAACATATTAAATTATAAATACCAAGTCAGGTTTTTTCCTCCCCAAAGTAACATAGATCCTACGTGGTGGTACCAGTAGTTGGCCTTGAACCCTCTGACCTTGTCGCATGCTGTTGACACCTTTCATCATGTCCACATCAAGGAAAACGTGATCTGACTCGTGAATTCTGACTGAAAACCTTGGAATCCATTTAGAAATAGATCTTTTTAGTTATAGTTTCAATTAGTAGCGTTTTCTGTCCCTAATCGTATTATGAAGCTACCTTAAGTGGCATGCCTTGCAGCTCTTTTTTTTAATTAACAGGGAAAACCTAGTCCTGAATTAACTCAGTCGCATTCTCTGTGACCATTACTATTAAAGTTACACTTTTTAACGATGCCCTCCGCACGTTCCTCAGTTTCAACAAGTTGGTTATGTTAAAGTTGGTTGCCAGGTGTATATGTAGTCAAATTGTAATAACTTTAACATGAACAAAACGCATTGGCAATGCTGCATTGTACTTTTAAATTGTGGCTGAGATTTTCAACCTTATGCAAATTATTATGAATGCGGGTCTGTTATTTACAATTTTAATTTAATTCCCAATGGCTTCCACTTCCAATTGGTCTTTGTTATATTTCCCAGCCCATTGTAGCAGATTATACATTTATCATATGTATGTTTCCAACGGCGAGGTAGTCACTGAAAAATGTTGGCTACTTATTTAAAATTCTAATTTCCATCATGCATTTCATTTGATGTTAATTATAGTCATAATATTATGTGACAGATGATTTCAGATAACGCCCTGTTCTCATAACCATTTAGATACATCCTAATTCATATATTCGATAAATAAAAATATTTTCAAATATTAAAATTTTGTCTATATGCCTGTATTAGGCTAAAAATAACTTCTTCAAACGAACTGTAACACGTCGGTTGAGGTACTTTCTCCACGTATTCTCAAATTCTGGATGGTCAATTAAAGTGTTGTATTTTTAAGCTTGTCCCAGGCGGTAGACTGCTGGACTGACGACTAAGAGGTCAGAAATTCGTTCCTTACCAATAACCCACCCTTGATCGGACAGAAAGCGCCATCTATGCTTATAGGATAACCCATTCAGCGGTAAAAAAGAAATTCGACTTTTAGTGATAGGCTGCCAGAATTGGCATCTTCTGGCTCTGCGTGGAAAGTTTCCAAGGTTATGAAACAGAAGATCCATTGTTTACAAATCTTTGGACAAAATAGTTTTAGTTGAGCTCAAGACTTACGTTCTTCGAATGAAAGTTATTAATTTACATTGTCTACCCCAATAAAATAATATTAAAAAAGTGTGTGTGGCTAAACTTGGTTATTACTATGTTTAATAAAGTAAAATTTTTAAAAAAAGTTCAGAGTGTGCACTACAGTTGTCATCGTTAAAATCTCGCCTCTCTGGTCCATTTACGGTAATAAGAAATGGTTTCTTGGACGGATCGGGTTCTGGGCAAAATTTGAAATCGGTGGATTTATCTCACACATTGTTTTAGATCTATCTAGATCTAGAAATATTTCTTCAACGAGTTTTTTCCCCATTCTGATTAGTGGGCCTGTTGATTAGGGGTTTGACAGCCTGGTGGATTAATACAAAAGAATTCTGGATTTCGGCCGTCTGTAAACCACGCTTGTCTTATCCTTACATTAATTGCGCTCTGTGCGACAGAGAGGCGCTGAAACGCCCAAAAAATCTCACGAAAGGAGCATGTGTTTCGGCTACTCGTCGTTTGTTTTATGACTGTGATGTTTGTCGGTTTATTTTATTCTGTCTCACATGGCTGGTTTTGAAAGGTGCGAGTAAACACAGAAAATAAAATCCATGCAGATGAACACACACATAAACACACGGCCCTAAACGAATTAATCCTGCTCATGCTGTTTTTATTTATCTGTCTGGTCATCATGTTCCATAGACTAGGTTCAGTTCGCCCTCTGCTCCGTACAGGATTTACTTCGCCTTTTTTTTGTACATTTCTTTTTTCTTCAGGTTTTATCTTCTGTAAATATTTCAGAACGTCTTCAGACCAGTAGTCGTGGTGAATCCAGCTTGGAAAAGTCAATATGTAACTCAAATAGAATTTACATCTTGTAATCTCCTCTCTATCTCCCCCCTCCCGTGTCTCTCACTTTCTCTGACGAGAGCAGTAGTTCGAAACTCTAGAGTCGCAACAGGTTTTTTTAATACTTTCAATGCAAGGTTAAGCCATTCTTTCCATAATAAAAACACCATAAGTATTCAGACTAAGCGTTATGTCTGAGGACGGAATAAGTTTTAACTGGCTGAGGCGTGTGGGGTTTCTTTTTCTTTATTTTCAGGAGCCTAATGTATGTGACCATTTTATGTTATCCAACCTTTAATAAGTTCGCCTCTGTTAACATTGTGATCTCGTTATACTTTTGTTTGTTTCGATCAGTGTTATAAGAGATCAGGAGATGCCCAAACGGCAGCCGCCTCTTGTAAGTGGGTATAATGAAGTTATGGAGCATACCAACATCAAGTTATCTAACTGCATGTGCAGCGAGTGGCGGTGACACAGAACAGAACATTAAACAAAATTAATTTATGACTCACAAAAAATTGCATTTAGATCAAAGGCACTGATTGAAACAAACCATTTTTTCCTTGAGCGATAATTATTGTTATGCCAAAGATAAGGGTCTCATACATTGGACAGAATGGTGGTTTCCTCAATAAAAGGGAGTATCACTGTCAACTAGACTTCTCTCTGGGTCGGTCTATCTTCTTTTGATCGTGCTTCTCTATCTCTTTCGCTCTCTTACTCTTACTCTCTCTCTCTCTCTCTCTCTCTCTCTCTCTCTCTCTCTCTCTCTTTCTAGAAAGATATATATATATATACAGAATATATATATATATATATATAAGAGAGAAAGATATATATATATATATATCTTTCTCTCTTTCGATTCATCCTCTTTCTCTATTCTGTCTCTTCTGTAGTTTATCCTTTTCTCATGTACATCTCTCTCTCTCTCTCTCTTTCTCTCTCTCTCTCTCTTTCTCTCTCTCTCTGTTTCTCTCTGTATCTCTCTCCTCAACTACAACTGTTTCTCTCTATCTCTTCCTAGATTTTCCTTCCCTATTAACTGTCCCACCATCTCCTTCTTCAAATGTTACATCAGCTTAATTTTATCGATAAGCAAACAGGGATAAAAAAACTAACTGAATGGTGACATTGTCTAACAAAGTCGTGCTGCCTAACCGAGGTCAGGCTGACCCAGACTTTGCATGGGTTCTTATTTCTATTGATCCACCGCTAGAGCGCCGGACGTTATTTTGATTTGAAATATAACGTCACATGGGTGGAAAAATGTTCTATCTCATTTATAGTAATATTCAGTATTAATAAAGGAGATAGGACATTGTGCAACTGACGTGACGACAGGCTGGGCAGGCTAAATAGAAATTATTTCATTGTTGTTGTTGTTAACCTTTAAAGACTATGATCCTAGTTTTCTTTATAATCGCACGAATACGTTCTCAAGCGGGGATGATAACTAAAGAGCAGCCTTTGTATAAAATTATTTCAATGCAAAAGTTTAATCTTTAAATATTTTGAAAAATAGAAAGCATCAGGATTGAATGAAACTTCCCTATAGAAACGGAATCGTGTCAATGAAAAATGGAAAGCATTAGGATTGAATGAAACTTCCTTATAGAAACGGAATCGTGTCATATAACATAGCTATGTGTAGCCATATAAATTTACCACCAATGCTAATAAGTGCGCGGATTAAAATGTTATTTGATTTGCATCGCTCCAATTACTGAAAGTGTTAAAGGGCAGGATCAATTGACTATGGCATTGTATTGGCATTTCATTATTTCATTATTTCATTATTTCATTATTTCATTATTTCATTATTGGCTAACAAAAGGTCGCCTTCCAAATTGTGGGAGTGATTTCTTTCGCGTGTGGGTCGCCGCAAGGTCCAATCGCAATCTGTGGCGAGGGGTTATGTCCACAGACCATCATGCATCAGGAGCACTTCGACATGCCAAAACTACAATCATAGTCCGCACTGACCTTTTGAACCCATCATCGTCTGCTGCACCAGACGGGACAAATCGGTAGCCAGCTGCATAATAAATATTGCCAGGATAATGATGTTCCGACAATCTCTCTCTCTCTCTCTCTCTCTCTCTCTCTCTCTCTCTCTCTCTCTCTCTCTCTTCTCTCTCTCTCTCACTTTCTGTCTATATGTATGTCGATCTCTATCTCCGCCAAACCATTCTCACTATCAATCGATCGAACTTATTTTAACTTATATAATAGCCAGCTCTATATAAATTAATCGATTAATAATATTTCTACCTCTATCTTGAACTCCCTCTCTCTATATTTTTCTCTTTACATGTATATAAATGTCTATCTCTACATCTCTATCTATAGCAATCGACCTATCTATGTTTCTCTTGTTTCCCTTTTCTCACACCTTTCACTCTCTCTCTCTCTCTCTCTCTCTCTCTCTCTCTCTCTCTCTCTCTCTCTCTCTCTCTCTCTCTCTCTCTCTCTCCCCCTCCCCCCTTTTTTTTTCTTTCTCTCTCTCTCCCTCCCTCTCTCTTTCTCTCTCTCACTCTATCTCTCATCCTATCTCTTCCCCTCTCGACTTTAGATATCACCTTACATAACTTCCCTTTTATATCTTTATCTCTCTTTATCTCGGAATGTGAAGCTATCGGATAAAGCACATTATGCAGATCTGAACCTTAGCCACACATGCTGATACATGTATTTGAGGCCATCGTTTTCTCTGCTCCCTCTCTTACTTAATCCCCGCAGTGGAGCGCAACCAATTATATTCCCAAGCGCTAATGTCAGTCTAACCACGAGCTTCGTGTCGCGCGCGCCGCTTGTTACTGTCCCGAGTGCACGTCTGAGTATCCGATAAGATCCCACTGACATGCTCTACATTCTGACCGATATCACTGGTGCAAGACACCTGGATCTTGCACAACTGACCGACTTCGGATCACTGTAAGAAACACCTTGCTGGCTGCAAATACTTCTGCAGACTGTACTCCACCAACTGCACAGTGCAGACTGTATATCTCGCTAGCAAGAACCCTCCTCGAGGCCACTTAGATTAGATGTACCTTCACAGGATAATAATTCCACGTACTAGATAACAAATAATGTCACGGGGCATCGAAATTGCTTATGTTTTTCTCCATCTTCCTCTTCTTCTTTCGTTCCAGGTTAAACGCCATTGTTAAAAGTTTATAAACTTTTTAGAAACTGCTTCTAACATTTCCAGGTTTTTGAAGTTCTTTATGGAGTTAGGGAGCGTGTTCCACTGTTATTTTAGCCATCTTCCGACACTGCTTCTTCTTGCAATGCCGTTATCCAGGAAAACAAGCCATGTTTCTAGCAAAATAAAATAAATGATTACAAATCAATAAATCAATAGACATAATAGAGTAGCGTTTATCTTGTTAATTAAGGTCACGAAGACTTGAACCATTTCTCGATCTTTTTATGATTAAAGAAGCAATCCAAGCATAAATCATGATCATTCCTGCTTCTACGTGAAATGACATGCGATAATGCAATAAACCATGAAATCAAAAAGTAAGGAACAAAATAAAGCCATGTCGTTTACAAAAGATTTCAAAAAAGGCTGCGAAGTAAGATAAAAGCAAATTAAGCACAAAACAGAAAGAAAACAAAACAAACAAAGATGTCGCTCATAGATAATTTTGGAAATATCTACGAAAATAGGATAGGATAAAGGAACTCCCAAAAAAGTTGAACTTTAAAATTATGCTACTTGCGAATCTTTTTTGTTGAGCATGTCGTCGCCTCTCGTCGAGCTGAGCTGGAAACCTGACAGACCGTGGCACCGTGAAGCATGAAGAGGATAAAGTAACAGAAACCGCAGACAGGCGGCGAGCGGCCGCGGTGCCAAACTTCTCATCCATTTAATAATCCTTCAAAACTTTTTTCCCCTCTCTTATGCCTCCCCTACCCCACCCAACCAATCACTTACCTGGCTCTTGCGGTTTCCTCAGGTAGGAGCTTGGTTTAGGTCCAAGGTCAGCTTGTCTGGATCTGGGAGATCTGGGTCAAGTCTAGGTCATGGTCTGGTCGGTGCTGTTTGTCCGACTTGGGAGGAGTCCTGGACTATCCAGGTCTGTGGCGGCCATGACTTGGGTCAGTTTGCCCCGCCCAGTGGTCGGTGAGATCTCCGCCGGTCTGTCTCTGCGTGGCAGTGTGTAAAAACTGTCAGACTGGGGCCTAGTCACCGTGTAGGAGCCAAAGGAACCTATGGGACCTTTGAGATATATATGTAGAGAGTGAGAGAGAGAGAGAGAGAGAGAGAGAGAGAGAGAGAAAGAAAGAAAGAGAAAGAGACATAGAGACAGACAGACAGACAGACTGACTGACTGATAGATAAACAGACAGACAGACAGACAGACATAACAACCATTTGCCATAACTGTCTTCCTCAGGAATATCAGATGCTTTCTCTAGCCTACCAGTCTATGCACCACACACACCACGCCAGTCTGCTCTAGACTTTCAGATTGCTCTGCTATAGACAAACACGTTAAATTTTGTGTCCTATATAATTATTATTGTCCTACTTTAGTCTAACAGATTGGTTGATTTAAGAGTACATATATCAGACGTGTCTCTTCTATCAGATTGTTCACCTTTAGCATATTATAATACAATTATTTTTTGTCGCCTATGGACTACCAGGATGATCTCGTCTAGGCTATCACATTGTTCGCCTCTAGACTATCCAAGTGTTCATCTCTAGACTATCTCAGTGTTCACATCTAGACTATCCCAGTGTTCACCGCTAGACTATCCCAGTTTTCACCTCTAGACTATCCCAGTGTTCACCTCTAGACTATCCCAGTTTTCACCTCTAGACTATCCCAGTGTTCACCTCTAGACTATCCCAGTTTTCACCTCTAGACTATCCCAGTGTTCACCTCTATCTAGACTATCCACAGTGTCACCTCTAGACACTAGCACAGTGTCACCTCTAGACTATCCCAGACTTTTCACCTCTAGACTATCCCAGTGTTCACCTCTAGACTATCCCAGTTTTCACCTCTAGACTATCCCAGTTTTCACCTCTAGACTATCACATCACCTCTAGACTATCCCAGTTTTCACCTCTAGACTATCCCAGTGTTCACATTTAGGCTATCACAGTGGTCTACTCTAGACTATCACAGTGGTCTACTCTAGACTATCACAGTGGTCTACTCTAGACTATCACAGTGGTCTACTCTAGACTATAACAGTGGTCTACAATAGACTATAGCAGTGGTCTACTCTAGACTATCACAGTGGTCTACTCTAGACTATCACAGTGGTCTACTCTAGACTATAACAGTCGTCTACAATAGACTATCACAGTGGTGTAATCTATACTATAACAGTGGTCTACAATAGACTATAGCAGTGGTCTACGATAGACTATCACAGTGGTATACTCTAGACTATCACAGTGGTATACTCTAGACTATAACAGTCGTCTACAATAGACTATCACAGTGGTGTTAGTAGCCATAGAGCAATGATATTTCCTCCTGCTGATCTAAAAAAAAATGAAGAAAATAGTCTCAGCTAGCAAATAATTCTTTCAAAGCGTCTTTGCATTTTCCCAGTTGCCAATTACTAATTCATAGTAAGTAGAATCGTTCCTTTAGCTCTTAACAATGTGATGTCACTTTTATACGTGGCTGTTACCCGTCTAACCAATTGTAGGTTACGTAGTACATCCCGACTGTGATAGTTTGCGTCAACTTTTTAGGATAAACGATTTGAGGCATCTTGATGACATTCAGTTGGGCGCTCATGCATTAATATCACAATCTTTGGGCGAAAAAAAAACTAATCTCTCTCTCTCTCTCTCTCTCTCTCTCTCTCTCTCTCTCTCTCTCTCTCTCCTAGTTTAATGAATCATAAGTTTAAAAAAGACATTACCCTACGACGGGGTAGCAGATGTTTTATATAGTTTCTTTGTTTACTAATTAGGAGAACGTGTTCCAATCATATTGATGCATTTTGTTGGGCTTTAAAAGTGGAGACTGAGCAGGACTTCTCTTTGGCTTCCAAGGAAGTGTTGTTATACGGCGAGGGGTCTGACAACTTTACATGCTGCCACAAAACCACAGTATATAATTATAGAGAAACCAGAAATCCTGTATCAGCCAGTCACATTGCACTTAATTCACCCAACGAATTTGGGCAGAATTTGACAAATAACTCTGTCCGATCTTAGTTTTGTAACAAATTGGGAGCCCAAAGCTCAATGTAAGACTTGAACGATCATTCCTTTCTTCTTAAATATATTTTTCTTTTGTAAAACATTGAAACCAAATATACCCACCCTATGACTATTTAGAGTAACATTTAAAGCATATTTAGAGTAACATTTAAAGCATAGAGAACTGCAACCTGTGAAAACCTTAGTGTGCACCCCTTAGATGGTCAGGAAAGTTCTCTACGGAGACAGGGCAACGGATGAGGTTCGATCCCCGGAGCCCCTGCTCGTCAGCCCTATATTCTTGTTCAATGTTTGCCCGAGACAAATACTATTAAAGTTTCTTATCTACAACCTGGCAATAGAATCAAGTTTCAATAAAAATTAAGGATTGTTATACAACCACTCTCAAATTACAGAGAATGAAGTTTCCAAAGCTATGTTTAAACAAAATACTTATTTGAAGGCCATCGACCAATTAAGACTGTAGATGTCAAGAAATAATTTGTGATATAGTCACCACACTGAACTGAAGACTCAATGAAGCCGAAACGCTTGCTACGTTACATAGACTTGTCTTTGTTTTCTTTTTTACCCAGATGAAATTAGCGACTGTTTTATCAAAAGTTAATCTGAGTGTTAAAAAATGGATCTAAACTACACGCGACCCTTAATCAAAGGGGTTCGGTTATGAGGATTTATATTAAGGAACAAAACTGTAATCATGTGTACAGGGGTGTGAACAGATCAGACCAGCAGTCCTGGCTAGCGTGGCTGGTGTGGCCAGTCTGAGTCACCGGATGGAGGTGTGGGTTATCTGAGGTCAGGACGGGACTGGTCAGGGTTACGCCAGGCCACCAGACACAGTCAGCCCAGGTAAGCCTAGGTCTGAGCGGTCAGACGCGTCACGGCGAGCTGGCCACTGGGCAGCAGAGAGCTACATGGTTCCATCTCCTTACGTTATCTACATTGCAATAGCCCTTTGTTTCTCAGCGGTCTCGCACTGGTCAGCCAGACAGCAGACAGCCCCTCGGGCGCAGGTTTCCTGGCGGGAGTGGTAGACCTTTGCCCTGTCTGTCGCTTCGCTAGATCTATATCAGTCCAGGCCTGCCACAGTAAAGGCAAAGTGATGGAAGTAAACAAGCCCAAGATCAAAGAATCTATTCCCCTTTATTTGCCATGTCCTTTTTTTCAAAATACCTCGCTGATTATGGAGTAAAAGTTTGATTCACTTAACTTTACATGTTTTTCTTGAAGAAAATGTTGATGTGAAGTTAGTTTTCTTGAAGACAGTGCTATATTATATGGTCTATATTTTACTGTATAGTTAGCCTTACAATTAACGTGTTAATTATCAGAGTTAGATAAGAATGTTAACTCGGTCTATTCCTGCGAAAACCTTGATCTAGATCTGAAATGCTTAAAGCTCGAGGCCTTCTTAGTGCAGGTCAAATCAGCCAAGTAAACAAACCTTTACACAATACAATCAATTCATTTTAGTCTGGTTAAGCTTTCTTGGACTGCAATATAAACTAGACTGTCCAAAGGCTGCCTATTTGTTCAACGGTACAGCTCACTTTCACACTAAAAGCAAATGATTTACTTTAGAGACCTAGGGTAGTAAGTGAAAGTTTCTTGAAGGTTAGTCCCCGGACTAAGGGTAAAGTTCTTTATACAGTACAGTAAGTCCGGGATCTTATTTAGACTTAGAGTAACGCTGTGCGTACTACCCCTGACTTAGGGGAACCTACTTAAAGCTACATCGACACTGCACATGTTGGGATTTAAACAGCAGCGACTGGCCAACAGAACAAAACACGCCATGTAGCGTGTCACAGCCCGAAATGTAGTTGTAGTTGTAGTTGAGTTGGTTTAACGTCCAACGTCAGCACTATAGTAGGCTATATTGTGGACGGGCCCAAGACTGACGTTAGACATTTTTATGTGCTGCCACACACGAGACAGGGCGGAGATACCATGACCCTTGTCTCAGCCGGTCACATTAAACTGATACTGACCAAAAGCGACAGAACTTGGACCACGGACCTCCTGCGTCGGAAGCTGATGTTCTACCCCAGGGCTACCCCCCCCCCCCCCCCCCCCCCCCCTCCCGATTCCGAGATTTAGCACTACAAAGTATTTAAACTATTAAACTATAAACAATTTTAAAAACATAATGTACAGTCACACTTACATTAATGTACCAACACAGCCACTGTAGTCAATGGGGGAGCATTTTTAACAATAGGGATCGTAAGTACAACGTCGCGGACGCTTATGACTTGTCACAAGCCTTCTTATTCCTGTATTTTAGGACGGGTCGTAAGCTTACCTCAGCACTGTACGTACGACTAGTGGAGCATAATCAAAACTAGAATACATGTAGTAGCCATATGCACACAAGCACCTAATGATTAAACCGTGTTCTCATTACAAAAAAAGATAGCCTACCAAAAATACTTTTAATGATAAATTTACATTATAAAGCGATTAAAAAAAATTCTACACGCATTACAATTTTGTAACTATTTAGGGTTTCTTAGTTGTAGAGCTAGGGATCATCGGCAAATTAATCAAAGTTTTCTGTGTGTTCATTAATGACACAATAAAGGTGTAAGAGGCAAGCGTGGCATGTGCTGTAGCGTTAGATTGAGATCACAATGTAGTATTCATCGTCTATTGTCCCACTCTGGCACTGTGTGCAGATTTCGCAAGCTCTAAATATGAAGAAACGCAGCAGGCATTTAGTACAAAGAGAAACAGTTAGACGTTCGACTTAATTGTACATTCAATTGTATGGAGATGCCATAGTGGGTGAAAAAAAATTCCACTTTCTCTATGTAGTTCGTACCCTACCATAGATTGGATTCAGGCAACAGTGATTTGTATTCTCGAAGTACTTCGCTGCATTTATGCGTGAGTAGTTGTTGTTTTGAAAACGAAATAAATACAAGATTACACCTAGTGTACATACAAGAGACTGTAAAATCAGCAAGAGACACCGCCTTTCACATGATTTTATATAATTATATAGATATATGCGTAGCTCCTTATAAGATGTTGCGATGGTGAGAATGTAAGCATCTTAAACAATCATTATTGCCATTAGAATTTTCATAACAATTCGGTTTAAAAAAATGTAGATCATAGATAAATATATGAAGTAATTGAGATGATTTTGACTTGTGCCGAACAAAACAGGAAATGGCTGACACTAAGTTGTTTGCTTTCCCAATAATAAACAACAACGCCATTAAACGTTTCCAATCTGAAGTAAAGCTGCACCGTGTCAAAATGGTAAAAACAACAGGATTAAAATGGATTCCAGGAACTAATGGTTAAGAAATGAGTTCATCACAAATAAATCAAAAGTCATATTTTTGCCCAAGCAAATGGCTGAAATATTTCACTCAAGTTTTACACAACATACGTTCACAGTCACCAGTTCTTTCTTGTTTTTCTTCTTCTCCTTCTTCTTCTTCTTCTTCTTCTTCTTCTTCTTCTTCTTCTTCTTCTTCTTCTTCTTCTTCTTCTTCTTCTTCTTCTTCTTCTTCTTCTTCTTCTTCTTCTTCTTCTTCTTCTTCTTCTCCTTCTTCTTCTTCTTCTTCCTCCTTCCTTTCCCATCAATAGTTACAACAATCACACTACTATAATTCCCCCCCATCCACTAGATAAAAATCCCCTCTCTCTCGCTCTCTCTCTCTCTCTCTCTCTCTATCTCTCTCTCTCTCTCTCCTGACGCATATACTTTCTATCCCCCCTACCCACCCTCAACGCAAAAAAACGACGTTTTTCCTCTTTCCTTTTTTTTATTTTTTTTTTATTTTCTTCCTATTTTTTTCTTCTTCTAACTGTTCCCATCTTCCGTTCTCCACTTGGTGACCTTTTAGCCCGGTCAAATTACTGCTGGTATTTGGTTTTCCATGTCAGGGAATGTTCCTTGTCTGCGGCCGTGCCTGGTCAGCCTTCCGACAGCTGCAGCCTCCTGACCTGTCTGGGCATCTATTCAGTTGTCTGTCGGACTGTCTGTCTGTGTTTATTTATCTCTGTCTGCCTGTGAGTCTCTCCCACACACCCCCATCCCGTCTCTCTCTCTCTCTCTCTCTCTCTCTCTCTCTCTCTCTCTCTCTCTCTCTCT
>RQTK01000395.1:14422-42282 GCA_003991915.1 Elysia chlorotica
CTCTGTCAACTGAGAGGCTGGACTGGTGAGCAAGACGCCTCAACTGCCAACTCTAGAAGTCATCAAAGAGTGGCTGGTTGTAGACAACGTAGTGTGGGAAAAATGCGGACATGAACCGTTTTTGGAGTAAGGTTCGCAGATCTTGTCCTCTGGCAATGACGCTTGACGCCCCATTCCCCTAAGGAAACTTGGGAGACGTTTAAATAAATAGAGAGAGATAGAAAGTGACCGAAAGAGAGAGAGAGAGAGAGAGAGAGAGAGAGAGAGAGAGAGAGGAGAGAAAGAGAGAGAGAGAAAGAAAGAGAGAGGAGGAGGAGAGAGAGAAAGAGAGAGAGAGAGAGGAGAGAGAGAGAGAGGGAGGGGGGGGGGGGGGGGGGAGATGTAAAGGTTGGCAGAACTGGGATCAGTGCCTCCAGGCGTTGAGAAGATGTTAATTTATCCTGGCTTGACAGACTGGCCCAGGCAGAGGGCGGGGACGAGACTGGTTTATCAGATTAATATTACAGTTCATGATTATTTATTACAGTAACAGATAATGCAGGTGCCGCAGACTTACATACATGTACATTTTTACGCAGAGCATTCATTATTCTCGTGTTCAGTAATAACTGTTAGTCGCTCGATCGCCCGCTATTCCCCCCCCCTCTCTCTCTCTCTCTCTCTCTCTCTCTCTCTCTCTCTCTCTCTCTCTTCTCTCTCTCTCTCTCTCTCTCTCTCTCTCTCCTCTCTCTCTCCCTCTCTCTCTCTCTCTCTCTCTCTCTCTCTCTCTCTCTCTCCCTCTCTCTCTCTCTTCCCATCTCTGTCTTTGCCTCTGTCGGTCTCTTTGTCACTCTGTCTCTCTCTTTTTCTCTTTTTTTCCCTCTCTGTCTCTCTGTCTGTCTGTCTCTCTCTCTATCTCTCTCTCTCTCATTCTGCGTGTCTCTCCCTCTTTCTCAATGTAAGGACAAATATACAAGCACACAACTTTGAACTAAGGGGCATGAAAAAATTAAACAACCACTGATTTAAAATTTTAATAATTAGCCGTTTTAAAAACACTTCAGACTTATTAGATCAAGAAAATGTGATAAAGCAGATGAAAGGTAGTGGAATGAAGATGTCCCAGTCCAATAAACACATGAAGGCTAATGGTGATAACTGGGCTAATATGGTACAACATGATATCCAAACACACGATTTTGGGCCGTACATCTTGAAAGCATTTCAAAGCTACCGTACATGGTTTACAGCTTGCAAAGATTGCCTACATTGATTTTGTAAGGGATTAATTAATAATTCTTGTTCATATTGAACTAACTTAAATTTCGCTGTGTTCCTTTTCTGGTGCAGACAGCTTCAAATCAAAACCTATAGACTTGATGCACCAATCATTGAACTTAATCCAATTACGTTTATACCATTACTATCTGTATGACAAGTTATCAGTATGATGATCATGAGCAAAGCTCTGAAGACCCATATATGGTGTAACATATTATTCCCAGCCGCCCCACACCGTGAGAAATGGCGCCAGGAAATAATAATTATTCATTCTTGTTGAAGTATCGCCGTGTATTGATTTTCTGCCTCTACTGTATTCATTATTATGTTGTACATCGTTGGACTTGATTAACTTAATAAACAACAAAAAGAAACTTATTCATTGAAGGTAAAGGATGAGAAGATCAATTTTGTCATCAAGCGTATACTAGTAACATGACTGTAATATTCTTTGGAAATAACAAAGTTAATTTGAAAGTTATTAATGAATTAAATACATGGCGTATGTGGCTCTTTTATTTAAGGACATACATTTTTTGTATTGCTTAATTTACTCAGAACATAATTATTAATCTCATTGACCAAGTCGAAGACGGGCGTGAATTGGGCGCCTCTGGGCAATAGGCCCTAATTTGTCTGGCGTTGTTTGTTTAACCTGCGGCAACGACAAGCATGGGACAGACAGATGCACCGGGGAAATCCGGACCAGACCAGCAGACCACAGACGGTCATCGGCAGCAGCAGCCGTGCACATGGAGCAAACAGCCGCCGTGTCCAAAACAATTATAAAACGTCAGTCTCGAGCAGTTTGAATCATACGTCTTGGGGAAAGTTTCAGGCATGTCGACCTGGCTTTCAATTCATTGGTAGACCTGGTCGGACGGTAGGGACCCAGCTCGCATGTCAGCGCGACCGTGCCCGTGAAGGTCAGCTTGCAAGCAGGCATCGCGCCGGCAGCAGTCAGACTCGGGCCAGAGTACAGCGGGAGGACTGGCATGGGGCGTCTGCACTACTGCCTTTGTTTATCCCCGTCAGGACGGAGGCTGAGTCACTGTCTTCAGTCTGACAGGGTCCACTCTGCATCTGAGCCATGGTCGTCATGAAGGCAATGAGATGCAAGAAGATGAAGAGCTAACCAAATTAATGGCGTGTATGCTTTCAGCGTGTTTTAGTAAGGAAGAGATGATTAATCACCGAATAGAAGTATTCGGGGAATAGTAAGATTACGATCTGGCTGAATGACAACCCAAAAAGAAATGAAAGTTAGGATCGAAATAATGTAATAGAGATGGATAGACGGATTGGTAGAATAGAACGATTGACATCTGGGTGGATAGATAGATAGATAGATAGATAGATAGATAGATAGATAGATAGATAGATAGATAGATAGATAGATAGATAGATAGATAGATAGATAGATAGATAGATAGATAGAGAGATAGATAGGTAGATAGGTAGATAGATAGATAGATAGATAGATAGATAGATAGATAGATATACATGTACATTGTACTAGAGATAGCTGGCAGTGTGGCATACATATACTTGGATTGGAAGATAAGATTAAGAAGGAATTATATAATGATATAGAAATATACTTAAGTTAAACAGAGGTGTGTGTTCTACCAAAGAAAAATGTTAGTCCACAGATAATGACAAGTGTGTACAAAATTACATTTACATAGTGATGATTTAGTTTCTCCACACACTGCAGATTCCAGTTGAGTCTTAGTGGTTGAGCACTGGGCCTCTTTCTTGACGTTCTCGGTTTGATCCCTCGATCGGACAAACATAATGTATGATTTCATCAGCTACTGACTGGTTTGATTTATGTCAGCTTAATGTGAATAGCTGAGATACATGTCCTTTTAGTCCCACCCTACCTCTGTGTGGCAGCAATCAATATTGTTAGACCGCAAACTTGGGACCCATACGCGACACAGTCTAGCTCCTGACTTACGACGTTACACCAGCCGATCCAAGAACGCCCGCACTCAATTATTCTCATAAGGTGAACGAACTAACCCAAATGTGCATTAAAAAGTGAAGGGGAACAATGTTAAGCTTACTGAACGACCTCCGTATGATTTTATCAAAATGGTGTCCAGCTTTCAGAAAGCGCTTCTCCTTACCACGCACTCAACTAGCGAACCACCCATTCGACGTAAACCACTTTCCTCATTATAAATCTATTTTACTTCTGTGGTTCGACCTGTATAGTTATGTACATAAGGAAGCCTGGGTGTTGGATTTTAATCTCCGACGGTAAAGTTACCTCTGTGCACACGTCTGTCCGTGTGATGTGTGTCCAGGTGTCAGAGGGTGTGGGGTGTCGGGGTGTGGCAGCCGAGTCGCCGGGTGCAACCCTCGCTACACCTGGCAGGCAGGCGCTAAGGCCGACCAGGGCTGACTGCACCTGATTTCCGGCAGGACCCCCTTTATCATTACATGTATTAAGTTATAGGCTTATGATATTTCCGTCTGTGTGTAACTAATTGGTGCTGCACTCGTGCCTAGGTCACAAGGAATAGGCCTACTCCTGATGTTGTGTTGCGTAGTGAGAATATGTAATAAAAATACAATCCTGTGGAATTATCTCCAACACTATGTCACTGTCTTTCTGTCTGTCTGATTCTGTCTGATTCTGTCTGTCTCTTTCTCTGTCTCTCTGTCTCTCTCTCATTCTCTCTCTCTCTCTCTCTCTCTCTCTCTCTCTCTCTCTCTCTCTCTCCTCTCTCTCTCTCTCTTTTTTTTTCAGTGTCTCTCTTTTTTTATTCTATGAAGTGTCTCTCTCTCTCTCTCTCTCTCTCTCTCTTCTTTAATGGGTTTTTTACTATCTAAATTGTTTAACTTCGCCCATTCTCCATTCTACTCGCCTTTTACATTCTCTCTCTCCCTCTCAACCACACAAACGCACACATGCTACAATTTTTTATTCTCTGTTACTCACGTTTACTTCGCATCTTTATCTCATCTCTTTCTCCATTCTGTCTGGTCAGTGCTTTCTCCATAGCTTAGAGTCATACTTCCACTAACTTTTTCTCATAACCATCAACATATCTACAGCACATACAAACATGTCTTTGACTCATAAGCATTGACCCAGACAATAAATAAACGGACATTTAAAAAAAAAAAACCTGGAGGCGAAAAAACAACCCAGAAGGGGTGACCTAGGCAGGCGGAGAAGGACACGCATAAAATAGAACAAACAAAAACAAAACAAAAACATATTACGCAAAACCAGCTGAAAGCGATCACACTAGATGGAAACTGGAAAGTGTTAAAGACCAGGGAATGTCGCTGCTGCTGTTGTTGATGACTGTTTGTGTTTGCCCCAGCCGCCGGCGACAGGTCCTGGACGAGAGGGGAGGTGGGGGTCACAACCATCTCTGGTCCCAGGATCTGCAAAACAAAATCAGAAATTCTAATAACTTGAGAGGCCGTTACGTCTGCCTCGCTACGTTACCGTCTAGACATGACGTCACGAGGCAAATGCAAGCCCTCGTACTTGGGACGTGAAAAGCCGATAATGGACATCCCTCTTCCCCTTCAGAAAAAGGAAAATGGAAATGGAGTAAGAAGGAGGAATATATTATTTTGGCGTAAGATCTGGCAACCCACGAGAGGAAAAGAAAACAAGAGTGGTGTTGATAATCATCCCAAGACATACAAGTGCAGCAATCCCCTGCCCTTTAGGATGTGAAGGGAACACATTTTAGGATGTGAAGGGAACACATTTTATTTGATTCTTTTTTTTTAAGTTGTTGTAAGTCTGCTTCACTGTTGTTATTGTTTTGTTTTCGTGCTTCTATTTCCCTCCTGTTTCTTTTCTACATTTGTATGAAGCTAGAGCTGGCTAGCCCATACAGATAAGAAGGGTATTATAAGCGTGAGATTCAACACTTTTACCAGTTCTATATTTTGTTAAGTGGGTGTTTCATAAACACAATAACTGTCCACATATTTACAGGCATGCAATCTCCAGCACATAATGCCTACACGCCAAACATTTGCCCAAGGAGTCCACTAGAATTTCTGATATAAACTTAATTTTTTTTTGTTAGCTAGTAGTCTATGTGTAAAGGAATTAATACTGGAGTCATTTATCAAGACCTGCAGTGTTTTAAGTCTGTACTTTGGTCTTATTCTTAATATGAACCCAAACACAGTTATTGGTACAAACAACCCGTTTTTTCTTAGTATGAGTTGTTGAGTGGCAATTCTAGCTGTGTGAGCATGTCCTAGAGGATATAAAGCTATAGTCGTTTTTTTTTACTTATTTTAATTTAAATGCAGAGAAATCAGAAATGCTAAGAGAGTTATCCTAGGCGTATCTGCAGCAAGATTCCGACACTCTTTGTTCAAGTGACATTGGTATTTTCACAACCACAGGTTGTTGACAAAACGTAATCTTTGGGCGGAGTAGGCGACGCTATCTCTTTCTCTCTCTCTCTCTCTCTCTCTCTCTCTCTCTTTCTCTCTCTCAGTCAAAAATGTCCACTATGTTTTCAATGATACTTCTTAACATGACCCTTTATTCGTCAAAGTGTCGCCGTCAGTTGGCCATTCTTAAAACAATGATACCTAGCCTTAACTGGAAAGCAATTAACAGTTCTCTCTTCGGTTTCCATCTCGTCCTAAATTAATATCATGCAGCCGAAGTCTTTCCTTTTTTTAACTTCAGTTTTAATAACAGTTACTATTATTATAGGGTTTTTTGATGTTGTTGGGTTTTTTTGTCTCGTTCTTCTGCAAGGCCAGAAAGTAGATCCCTTTGTTTTCTTCCTCTTCAATCCAGGATGGTAAAGAGAAAGTTTCAAGGAAACTTGGGCTGGTTTCTGTAATTTTCACAGATTATCAAATTTAGGATAACATTAAAAAAAACACGATATAAAAGTCATCCAAAAATATACATCTTTAAGACAAAAACAATCGCCCCTTTTACATAGCAACAAGCTTAGAACGCGTTCACGGTAGATATTTTCCGCAATCCATAAAAAAAGGTCGATGCGCATGAGAAAAATACCAATCCTATTCCTGTTCCATCAAATTGCCATATTGCACAGCTCAAGCATCTTTTTTTCGGAATGTATATGGATGCTCTTTTTATACCTCCGAAAGGCTGTTTGTGCGTCTACGAATTCCATATTCTGTGGTAATTTCGACATCCAAGTTGTGGTCTCTAAAAACAAAGAACATTTCATAATTTTTAGGAAAAGCCGGTATTAAATTTTCTTTATCCTCTTAAGATTTGATCTTGCACAATTTCAGTAGGCTAATATTCCTGCTATGGAACGGTAGTAGGAAACAAGGTGGCTGTTTTAGGCAACTAAATGTCCAGAACTCTCCTTACCTGTGTAGGGGCGATGCCCGAGAGCTCAGTCAGATCAGTACACATCGTTTGACTGACAAGCTGCAGGTCGCGGATTTGAACTGCGCCATGTTGCGATAATGGTTAATATCTGTCACCCTGATTAAACTCTTTCTTTACAAAAAGCATATGTGCAATATTTATCGAGACATTATCAAGCAAATAATATTTCATAAATTGTGAAGATTCACCAAAGACCATCATTTTTATTTTAAAGCAGTGTTACAAAAAATCAATGAAAAAGATGATACGTTTTGCTAATACATGTAACAGTTTTTGTTTGTCTGATAAGCTTGTATCTTAGATCTAGTTTCAGTTATAGAAAGCAAAAATGAACTAAATTTTGAAACATGTAAAATAAATAACTGGTTTAAGGTTGTATAGCAGGGTTATGATCGAGCGCAAATAATGGTTCACTGTCTTAATGGTTCTTTATGGTTTTGTCTGATCGTTAAGTGCTCGGCTGAGTCTTTCAAAATGTTACTGAAGTACCGTCCTTCATAAGGCCTTGGGATGCTAAACTGATGGCACGAGTTTATGATCGGATAAGGCCAATCTTTGAAAACATCGTCTTTGCGCGTAGACTGCTATTTAGATATTTGGATCTGTGGTAAACAATGCCTATCTTCTTTAGTTCCGCCTTTTAACCACCTGTAGTCTCCACAAGGACGTCGTCTTCATTGCTCTTTTATACAATGTGCAAATGTGAAGACCCAAGGGATGATGAGCGACGGACAGAGGGTATCGGGAATGCTATCTCTGTTCCGAGAGGGAACGTAGATTTCGAAGATGGACAGAGTGCCTACTATGATAGGTCCTAGACAATGACGTAAGTATAAGCTACGCCAAACGGAAACGTCCCCAATTAGTATAAGGTGTTATAAAAAATGTTGGTTCATTCAGTGCAACCAGAGTGAATAATCTTAAGGAGATAGAAATGTTGGTTTGTTGAACGAAACTTTAAATATCCTGGACCACCTTTTTAAGACACACAATAACAAACACAATGAAAACCATATGATAAAAGCGTCGCAGATGGCTTGAGAGATTTGATAGAGACTTGGCGGGAAAATTTTAATCAGCGATAAGAAAAAAGGAAGCTCTATGATGAAAAGTACCTCCAAAACTGAGAAATCATAACGCCATAAACATAAGCAGCATAATATTCTATCACCTTAAACTTCTACCGTGAAATACGTGTCACCGGTCCGGTGTCGGGTCAATAAAAAAGGTGTGAAAGGTGACTGAAAGAAATCAGGTCTTACGGGGAAATCATAGCCGGGCAATAAAAAAAGATATAAACACAGGTAATATAAAGTTTTAATTTTTAAGCCTTAAAATAGCTGATGTTTTGTAGTAAGTGGATGAATGAAACTCATAATCCTGTTTGGATATTATAGCTTTATACAATAGTCTTCATTTATTGGCTGAGTGTTTTATAGACCCACTTTTGAAGAATAATGAGACGGGATCATGAAACTAGAATATAGAGCAAAGCTTGCCCTCCAACAGGTTCAGAGAGCAGAAAGGTGAGATTCACAGCTTTTGCTAGATGTAAAAATGACTCACGTATAAAGCTATAAAAAATGTGTTCATTGTGAACTTTTTTTTTTATGGCGAAAGAGAACCTCTCCAGCAAAAAAAAACACCAAAAAAGCCCACATATGTTCGCAATTATTGTATTTGCAAGTTTAATTTGAGTTTCAAATTAAATTTTTTTTAAAGAGTAAAAGGTCCATGTGACCTGTATAATGGATATGGGAAGGGAAATATGAAAAATAGGAGGAGCTAACAAAAAAAAAAAAGAATAAGCCCTTTTTAAGATAGTAAGGCAACAAATGAAAGTAAACCCTACAAACGAACTACATGTAAGACAGGGAGAGACTCAACACGGTTCGAGTTTAACATAAAGATAAAAAAAAAACATTTTCCATGATTGACTAATAAAGACAAACAAGTATCTGTGAACTTGCCTTCATGAAAACTTTTGGAGAGGCTCATAAACACCAGACTCTGTTGGTATCTAGAAAGCAAAAACCTGCTCACACCAGAACAAGGAGGATTCAGACAACACATATCAACGGAGGATCAGATCACCTACATAGCCCAGAAGGTAGAGGACGGCTTCCAAGAAAAGAAAAACACCCTGACAATTTGGGTTGACATGGAAAAGGCCTTTGACAGGGTATGGAAGGATGGCTTGAGACTAAAACTCCGAAAGAATGGCATATCCGGCTGCATGTTCAAATGGATTTCACAGTACCTGATCAATAGAAAAGCAAGAGTCCATGTGAATGGAACTTATAGCCGTAAGAAAACACTGAGAGAAGGAGTGCCCCAAGGAGGAGTCCTCAGCCCTACACTTTTCCTTATTTTCATCAATGACATAGTCAAAGACCTCCCCAGGAATGTCCATGGAGCCATCTATGCCGATGATCTTGTTCTCTGGTGCTCTGAGGAATATACATCCACTGCCAACTACCGTCTACAAGAGGCCCTCAACACCTTAGAAAAGTGGACAAAGCAATGGCTAATGACCATAAACAGTGCAAAAACAACTTACACTGTCTTTAGCCTCTCAACAAAGAAACTGAATAGCCAGGCTCTCCCTGCAGAAGATAACCCTACCTACCTTGGAGTGACCTTCGACAAACGCCTCACTTGGAAAGAACAAACAGAGAAAGCAGAGGCCAGGGCAAAGGCTCGTCTAGCAATAATGAAAAAGCTAACAGGAACTCAATGGGGTGCTAATGCAAGAATCCTGAAAACCATGTACACAGGAAGAGTCCGGCCTGTTCTGGAGTATGGTGTATCAGCATGGGGCACAGCAGCCAAGTCCAACCTTGACAAGATCACCAAGGTACAAAACCAGGCAACAAGAGTGATCACTGGAGCCATGAAGTCTACACCTATAAAGGAACTGGAAACAATCACAGGACTAGCACCCATTGTACAGAGGAAAGATTCAAAGCTTCTCATCCAGGCTGCAAAGTTCAGACGACTGCCAGAGCACCCAATGAAAGACAGAATGTCACAACCAGTGAAAAGGAGGCTGAAAAGGGAGAGTTTTCTACATCAAGTAAGGTCACTAGAGAAGAAGAACCAGGACATGCAGGGCCAAAACCCCAAAGAACTGCCCCGCTGTGCAAAACATCCAGCCTGGGAAGAAGAAACATCACTGCAGATCCATGAAACCATCCCTGGCATTGGCAAGAAGAGCTCACAGAATGACCTAGAGAAAAGATCACTTGCAGTAGAACACATCCAGACCAACTATCCAGCCACTGACTGGACACATGTATATACTGATGGTTCAGCTGAGAAGGCAGTCAGGAATGGTGGTGCCGGGATCTACATAAAGTACCCTGGAGGTGAAGAGGACAAGATCTCAATCCCCACTGGAGTCTTCTCTACTAATTACAAGGCTGAAGCTACAGCTATACAGGAAGGAGCAGCACATGTCCAATCAAGCCCCCATTCAACAAAAAACATCGTTTTCCTGACAGAACTGATGCCTTGTCTGTTCTACAGGCCCTCAAATCCAGCAAAAACAAAGACCTAAATGATCTGACCTCAGCGCTAACCTCGCTAAGCCAAACCCATACAATAGCCCTACAATGGATTCCCTCCCACTGCAATGTATTTGGCAATGAGACTGCTGACTTGCTAGCCAAAAAAGCAGCAGCGCTCCAACAAAATGACTACACAACAACATACAGTGAAGCAAAGACAATAATCCATGCCCAACAACATGAGGAATGGCTGCAGCAACACCCCAACCATGTCCAAAATGATGCTTATCATGCACTGACAAGAGCTGAACAAGTGATCATTTTTAGGCTCAGAACAGGACACAACCGCCTGAATCACCACCTCTACACAAAGCTCCACATTGGAACAACAGACCAGTGCACATGCCAAACTGGAGGTCAAACAGTCATCCATGTCCTACAACACTGCCCCATGTATGAAAACATAAGAAACCTGATGTGGCCACAGGACACACCAATGGCACAGAAGCTGTATGGAAGCCTGGAGGATCTACGGCGCACAGCAACATTCATGTCAGAGACTGGGCTGTCCATTTGAGTGAACGCAAAGAAGAAGAAGAAGAATCATTATGGAAATATAGCATCTAACTGACTCGCAACCGGCAACATCAACATCATCATCATAACCAGCAGCAGCAGCATGTACATCACCACCTTCATCCTTATCACCATCGCCATCCATCTACCAAACACATAACCTGAAGCTCACAATGTCCCGCAGGATCGACGGAGTCAGACAATTTACCAGGTGGCAAATGGGCGTCGGCGTCATTTCAAACTGGCTATTTTGAAAAATGTCAAGCAGTTGGGTCTCATTACCTTGTTAAAGGTCTGATTGCTTCTAATACTTGGGCCTGGTAGTTTGAGACACCTGTGTGCCTGCCATGACATGGCTTCATCAAAATAAGTGTGAGAGTACTGAGACCGCGGGTGGTTTCTTCTTCTTCTTCTTCTTCTTCTTCTTCTTCTTCTTCTTCTTCTTCTTCTTCTTCTTCTTCTTCTTCTTCTTCTTCTTTCTTCTTCTTCTTCTTCTTCTTCTTCTTCTTCTTCTTCTTCTTCTTCTTCTTCTTCTTCTTCTTCTTCTTCTTCTTCTTCTTCTTTTCTTTTCCTTCTTAAATGTTTTGTTCAAGACTCAAGACTCCTCAATTATCCAAAATAACTTTTCATCCAGGAGAACTCATTACTGATTTTTATCAGTAATTGTCTATTATATTAAATGGAGTAAAAATGCTCACAGTATGATTATTATTTATCGAATGCGTGAATGATGAGTACAGACAACACCAGCGACAGCCGTCCACCGCACTCTGTGACACCGGCAAAGGATTCCTGGCATACATAATGTGGACATTTTGTTTGGTAAAAATCACAAGAAAAAAAGCATGACGTTTGGGGGCACAAAATGTATTACACCTTCTTCAATTGTATGGGAATTTATTTTACTATTATTGTTATTTTCTACGAGAAGTTTGAACAACAATGGGAGATACGAATGCGTTCGCCAATGCCATTTGATTACTAATTTTACACATTCCATGAGATGAGACGAATGTATCCAGCAATGAAGGCATCTATTGCTGATTAAGCCCTGAGTCGAAACACCTACACATTTGAAAATGTAACCCTAAGCCGCAACACCAACACGCCTGGAAATTAAATGCTTGCTTAACCAAAACATGATATGGCCATTCATGAGATATTAATTTTATGGCTCTAGCTCTTTGATGTAACGAATAATGGACGCTATGAAAATAAATTCTTTGAGATAATTATTATGAGCAGATTAGGATGCATCAATTGGTTTTAAGCTGAACAGCATTTGAACAGGAGTCCTGAAAAAAAAATCTGATCAATCAAAATAATTTGTTCACTTCATTGTTTCTTCTTCGCTAATTTTCAATACGCCCCAATCTCATATTTTGAGTGTTCAAGATTCAAAACGCCATAATCTATACATGTACTGGGAAGTTGGCGCACTTTACGCGTCCGATGGCTTGTCTTCGGTGCATTATCGGCGCCATCTCCGCTTGCTTGTTTCTACTTTCTAGACGTTTCATCATGTCGATCTGGCGTCTGACGACCCTGGAAGGTTCGATACCTAGGAATGATCGTGATGTACCGGTGTTGGCCTGTTGGGGTCAACTGCACCGCATGCACACACCGCCCGCTAGTTCGCGCCACTCCCCGCTACCCTCCACAACCCCGCCCACCCCCGCCCAACCCTGCCCGCCCGCCGACAAGAGCCACGTGCACGCTAGAAACGACCCAGATGACTGGGAGCAGACGAGACAGCAGGAATGACCTCGGTGACCCCAACTGGAACGCAGTAAACACAGTGGGCGTTCAAGGACTCGTGAGGGCAAAAACGGGAATGTCATTTTTCTCGCGTTATGTAAAAATTAGGATTCGGTTAGTAGGGCTACGGTTTATTTTGTTTATCAAGCCCCATACCTTTTCACAACTTCATGTATCAAATAGATGTGAGTTGGTTTAACGTCGAACCTTAGGACTATATGAGTTTTATTGTGGACGGGCCCCAAGGCTGACGTTTGACAATTTTATGTGCTGCAACACTCGAGACAGGGCGGGGATACCATTACTCCTGTCTCAGCCAGTCACATTATGCTGACCAACCCAACCGGTTACAGGGGGGCGTGGGATTCGAACCGCGAACCTCCCGATCTGGAGACCAACGCTCTACCACTTAAGCCAGTTAGAACTCGCCCTAATAAAGTGCATGTTTATAATTCGGTACGGAAAGCAAAAGAAAAAGTGCCAGGTAAACTCAGATCAGCTTGTCTATATTAAGGATCGAGTAAACCTGGGCATCCATCCATTCTGTTGGGTGGTCCCCCAACCTTCCCAAATACAACACAGTCACCGAAATAATTTATAGAGATATCATAGTATTTAGAGTGAAAGTGAACTTATTCTACAGTTAGATCACTTTACGTTGCTGTTGCAAGGCCTGAGGAGGCTGGGCTCTAATTCTCTCTGAAGATGGTTCTGTTCTGACAGTGCTAATACATGTACTTTAATGAGACCGATCACGATAACCATCACTTCACAGAAAGTAATGAGTTCACTGCGGCCAATACGCTAACTTCGTCTGGAATTATGGGGGCCGCGTTGTCCTGATACAGACTCTGGGGTCAGCTCTTCACTCCCCCGTACCGTTACTTCCCGTACCGTTACTCCCCCGTACCGTTACTCCCCCGTACACAGGAAAGGACTAGATAACCCTGTGAGAGTCAGTTCGGGTAAAATAACCTGTTACTCAAAGTTAGTACTGGTTTATAAAATGTTTTGTTTGTTTGATACAACAATTTCAAACCATTTAGTAGAAGGGTTGCGCACTTTGTTCCAAAGTTTTTAAAACGTATCTTGTAACCAAGAACGGTTAAAGGCATGTTTTAATAATCCATATTACTAATGAAATTTCGTTGTTTTTGTTTTTTAATCTCCCGGGAGAGTTAATAGCTGGGGGAGTAGCGAGATTCTCACGATTCTGTCAATAACTGTTGGATTAAAAGTAATAAGAAACGTTTACAATGTGTTAATTTGATTAAGATTCACACAGTTTCAAATATACCGGAGACTCTGAAATAATGAGAGGTTTTGCGGGTTTGGCTTTGCTCTGAGGTTTAAATAAACTATGAAAAACACTCCTTTTTTAACTAGCTGTCTGAAGATGGGCCTTCCGCCCGTAGTTCACTAAAGAAATAAAGTGAACATGCGTCACGCTCTCTCCCCATACCAAGTGGAGAACTGGCTGAAGTGGTAGCGCCTGTCCCCAGATCAGAAGTTCAGCGGTTCGAATCCCACTATTGATCACAAATGTATTTGTCCAATTCGTCACCTACTGGTTTGGTCAGTGTCAGTTTAACTTGACCAGCTGAGGTAGGAGGCAAGGTTTCCCCGCCTTGTCTCATGTGTGGCAGCACGTATAATTGTCGGGCGTCAGTCTTAGGGCCCGTCCACAATATAGCATATTTAGTGCAGACCTTGCACGTTAAGGGACAAAACAAACAATTTCTCTAAAGCCTATTTATAAACCAATAATATCCCCAACGAAAGCCAGCAAACCCCAGTCTGGGTGGGAGCCTGCGGCAACCTTATCTGACACGGAGATGCTATTTTCCTTGCGTGTTGTGATCTAATTCAGTAGTGTTACGTTTTTTTTCTGCTGTTTTTAACAAGCTGACCAGCCGAATTTGTATAGAGTACTGTTAGTCCGATGTACTCCCATGAACTATGTCCATAGCGGAACGGAACTAAAGCAACAACAACACCATAAACACCAATAACAACCAAAACAGTAGCAGCAGCAACAACAACAACACCAAACAAACAACACAAATTAACAAAAAAAACACGATATTTTCTTTTCTTGCGACAGATTTACGTAGTGCGTTTTAAAAACTTTTGTGTGTGCTTGCTTCGGACTAGATTATAAAAATAGGATCGAAATTTAATTTTTATGTATGCGACAGAGAGAAAATGAGAGTTGTAGTTGTACATTGTCGTTGAGTTGGTTTAGCGTCCAACATTAGAATTATATAATTATTGTGGACGGGTAAGACGGGAGAAAGGGGGAGAGAGGTAGAGAGAAAGAGAGAGGCAAATAAAGACAGAGACAGACAGATACACAGATAGACAGACAGACAGACAGACAGACAGACAGACAGACAGACAGAGACTGAGAGAGACACATAATGGACAATTGAAAGAAGCACTGCACATCGGTTATTGCCTGCTGGGTTGATTATGTCGCAGTCACTAAGTGCCAACTAGAGGAAATTAGACCCCAAAAACCACTTAGCAACGTAATTATTATCACGATAAGGCATTTAGTTAGTTAATAGAGAATCTTTGGAACATTGATCACGGTTTAATTAAACAAAATTATTCTCTTGCTTCATCATAGTGAATTAAGCAGCAAAATTAATGAAGTTATCCTTCTTTGATACTTAGGCTAATTTTCTCTAGTATGCTGAAAACTGTGTATATTTTTCTCATTTTATCTTTTTTTTCTATGTTTGTACTTTCTCTCTTTCTCCTTTTTCCATCCCTCTTTCTCTGTCTCTCGTTCTCTCTCTCTTTCTCTATCTCTGTATCTCTCCCACCAATCACAATCTCTCCCACTTTCTCTCTTGCTTTCCCTCTTTTTTTTAAATTTTTTTTCTAGCTTTTCCCTTCTCTCCCCCTCTCTCTTTCTCTCGCTCTGTTCATCTATGTTTTTTTTTGTCTGTCTCTATCATTATATATGTTTATCTATTAGTATGTCTGCCAGTCAGTATGTGGTAGATAATATTACTTTACTTAATATTCAATTTTCTAAAGGCACGCAAAATGTCTTGGACAAATTCACCCCCTTAAAATCTAGGAAAAATAATCTTACCTTACAATCTCTAGGCAAATGTATCGCAGTGACATAAGTGGGGACAAGAAAAACTACACTACTTCATATTTTCTCCTAATTGAAAAACCCTTCTCCTCTTGTGAGTGGTATAGGTATAGGAATACTCCCAAATAACACCAAAGGCCGGAATAACCCGAAAGGAAAATAAACAACATAGGCAGACTTCCATACCTAGAAAAATTCAAATTAGAACTAAATAATGTGAACTGGAAATACATCAATGATTTCTAGCAGGATGAATCATATCAGCCAGACAAACCAGTACTGTGTGTTAAGTTCACGTATACAATGTCACAGTCACCTAGTGCAAACAATAATTATACGTAAACGAAACAAAACAGTCGCTAAAAAGAATTACCTTATGACATGGGTGAGGCGTAGCGAATGTTTGTTCATAGAGCACAGACAATCACAGCGTGAACATTGATCAAGGGATACTTACACATGGTGGTGTGAATTTAATTACATTATATTCATTTTCATTTGAGCAGCGACAGAAACATCATTTTATTTTTTTTCTCTAATTAGACTTTTTATCTCCAATATATTTGGAGGCACATTTTCCTCCCTCTCCTTCTCCATGTCTTTCTCCCTCTTTCTCTCTCTCTCTCATTCTCTCTCTGTTTCTCTCTATCTCTATCAAACTGTCTCTGTCACTCTTTGCATGTGTGCCTATCTTCCTCTCCACTCCATTGCGCCTTTTACCCCTTTGTATTCTGTCTTTTTGTTTGTTTAACTTTTCTGCTCCTCTGTCTCCCTCGTTCAGTCTGTCTGTCTATCTGTCTGTCTGTTTATCTGTCTGTCTGTTTGTGTGTCTGTCTGCCTGTCTGTCTGTATGTCTGCCTGTCTCTCTCTCCCCCTTTCTCTCTCTGTCTCTCCTTGCCTCTCTCCCTCTCCCTTCCCTGTCTCTGTCTCTCTCATTTTCCTTCCTCACCCACACGTACACACCTACCTTCCTTCACTCTCTCATCGCCAATAGCCTTTGCACGTCACCAGCACCTTCTCGTGTCTTCTCTCGAGATCGACTAAAAATAACCGTATGATTTTGTTCGTGTCTGTTTCCATCTTTTCCATTTATACATTTTTTTTTCTGTACCTTACACCCTGAAATCGTGATTTGTTTTGTTTGGATAATAATTAATACGTTTTTGCAGCGACTGCGTGCTATCCTCGCGACACCCTCAGAAACTGTGAGACGGTTCGTGGCCTGAAGCCTGAGCGAGCCCACAGCCCACCTCACGCTCCAACTCCAACATGCACGCCCACGGCAGGCCAAAGTACGCTGCCGTCAGCCCCTGGCTTTACACAAGGAAGTAGATCTAGGTTGGGTTGAGTTGCTTCAACGCCCAACGTCAGCACAACATAGGCTATAATAATAATTATGAATGGCCAAAAGGACTGACGTCTGAATGAGTTCGAGTTGGTTTTACCGTCCAACGTCAGCACTATATAGGCTATATTATGGACGGGCCCCAAGACTGACGTCTGACAATTTTATGTGCTGCCACACACGAGATAGGGCGGTGATAACATGACTCCAGTCTCAGACGGCCACATTAAACTGACACCGACCCAACCGGTAGGAGGCGAAATCGCCAGATCTAGAACCACTGACCTCTGCATCGGAAGCTGATGCTCTACCCCAGGGCCACCGCGCCTCCTGACAATTTTGTGTCAGACATGGCGGGGAACTTGGCACTTATCTCAGCCTATCACATTATACTGACACCGATCCAACTAGTAACATGGGGACGAAATCTGACAAATGCACTTTTTACCGCTCTACCTCTTGCCATTTTTTTCATGATATCATTAGTAAATTTGGTAGTTAACAAACAAACAAACATTAGCGATGGCTCAAAGAGGCTGCGGAATTCGTCTTCAAGTTAAAACGCGCCGTGAGCACTATAACGCCTGTTTATGTCAACCGCTCACAGACGCTAGGTGTGGTAGGCGCCGATAATTGGGGGTCGGTGCGAGGCCAACCAAAATAACATGACAAGTCACCACATTGACTGAAGTGAACACATTGATAGCACAAGGGTAAGGGTAAGTGTGATCTATTTCTTTTAATTTAGTATCAGTGCGTTTTTGTTTTTGTTTTTGTTTTGGTTTTGGTTTTTTGGTCCTAACTGTGTCTGATATTTGAATGATATAGCCCACTTTGGTTCGAACTGCACATTTTTGTTGATTTCGGTGACTCTGCCTGTACCTTGTACAATCTTTTCTAACCTTGTACAATCTCTTCTAACCTTGTACAATCTCTTCTAACCTTGTACAATCTCTTCTAACCTTGTACAATCTCTTCTAACCTTGTACAATCCCTTCTAACCTTGTACAATCCCTTCTAACCTTGTACAATCTCTTCTAACCTTGTACAATCCCTTCTAACCTTGTACAATCTCTTCTAACCTTGTACAATCACCCCTACATATATATTCCTATATATTCGGTGCAAATTCTCTGCTCGGTGCTTGAGAGAGCCATATGTGACGTCATAGACTAACTGGGCAAAATTTTTAAGTCTCATATCTCAAAAAGTTAACATCGTATAAAAATCGTATTCGAATGTAGAATTCAGTGATAATGATTACTATTCCATCCTAAAGAAGCAAAAGTAGATACCATCGTATTTTTAAATAAATTAGCAATATTATTGTTCACCTTCACTCCTTGGGCGATTATGGTACATGTAAAGATGCCAGCAGTATAAGCTACACATGTTGAAAGTGTGTCATAAAACAGAACGGGCGTGGATTGTACGGTCTCGACTGTTTACAAAAGTGGATCCAATGTGGAAAAAAACAACGCAGTAAGCTTGCTTCAAATAGACAGCATTATCATTTTGCATACCCTTTCTTTTCAACACACTGTCCTCTATCACAGATCTAAAAGCTAGTGGTTCAATCTCTCGGACGTCAAAGTCTGAGTCCGTTGGGTTCGCTTATTCCCATGAGCGATATGTGTTTATTTGCTCCATGTCCCCGCCACTGCGTGAAGGTTTTTTTTCTTTTGAACTTAAAACGTGGCGCGTGCGTGCAATATCATTTGATTGTATTATACATGTAATTGGGCCTCTGTCTGTCTTTTGCTTGCCTGCCCCCTCTCTCTCTCCCTCTACCTCTCTCTCTCTCTCTCTCTCTCTCTCTCTCTCTCTCTCTCTCTCTCTCTCTCTCTCTCTCCTCTCTCTCTCTCTCTCTCTCTCTCTCTATTCTGTTTCTATCCCTCTCTCTCCCTCTCTCTCTCTCTCTCTCTCTCTCTCTCTCTCTCTCTGTCTCTCTCTCTCTCATTCTACAATATGTTGGTCGATAAGAAAAAGAAGCTTTAAATCGATTCCTGCACTTACAAAAGACAAATAGTAGCCCATGTGCCTGACCTTTGGGGAGACCTGGGGAGCCACAAGCGACTGGGGCTGAGTAGCTGAGTGCAGGCGAACTCTAGTCGAGGTGAGCGCGAATCTCGTGAAGGCCAGGCGGGTCATGCCACAAGACTTGGCAATTTTAATGATGCCCGGCCTCTCTTCAAATCTATTTATCTCAGTGCGAGATCGTGGCGCCCCGGAGGGGTGGTCAGACGGTGGGAGTGGGATTATAGTAACGTAGGTATAACAAGGGAACTCGATATAGATCTGTAGTCGTGATGCGAGAGAGAGACATACAGGAGAGAGAGAGAGAGAGAGAGAGAGAGAGAGAGAGAGAGAGAGAGAGAGAGAGAGAGAGAGAGAGAGAGAGAGAGCCAAGTTGACAAAAAGCCAGAAGTTTTGTAAACAGATACTTGGAAAGGCAGGTAGAAACAGATTGACTCTCAGTGCACAAACATTGGGAGGTGGACACATTCTTGAAGTCACGAAGACAAACAGATAGACAGAAAGATCGGCAAAAAGGCAGATAGACAGAAAGATTGGCAAAAAGACAGATAGACAGAAAGATAGATTATACTTATCAGGATAATCATGAAAATCCTTTATAAAAGTTCAACTCAGCAAACACCTTAGCATACAATCATAACACAAGATAACAGCTTTTACAAAACGGTATCCAATCAATATATTTGCTGGGTGTACAATCGAACCGAGAAGCTCCGTAGGAGTTGGGTTTGTTTAACGGCACATCAGCACAGTAATGGCTTTATGTTTGTTTTGTCCTAAGGCAGTTAATATATTACTCTAGTAACTTCGGTGACTCCTTTATCTCTCTGAATTTTAAAAGCATACGCATTTTGTATTAAAACAGAAAAGAGTTGGTTAAAGGTGAAGAATATATACAGCAGTTTAAAAGATCCATGTGTAGGATTATCACAGTTCAATTGTATTATATACATTAATGTCTTTTAGAAAGCTCAGAATGCGCTGATGACTAACATAGCCAGGTGCAGATTTCTTCGCTGGCGAAAGAAGCCCAGTGCTCTACAGGTCCCCACCGAGTGCGTCCGTCTTTTGCATGGGCGAGAACGTCCGTGGCGGCACGGGAGGAAATCGGATACACGTGCCATCGCGCGCACACTGGATCCGTTTTTGACGGCCCGGTAAAATAGGGGAGCTACTTTTAGATACAAAGGTAATAAGATAATGATTCAGTCCTGCTTTTGCGCCGTTGAATTTTTTGACGTCCGTTGGCGTCTGTTACGGATGAACACAGGCCGGATTCACTCGGTTTCTACGGTGAATTAGCTCCTCCGTCTTGGCGTACGTGTTTTCCTTCCCACCAATTTTCCTTGATTTAAGTCTTGTTTGGTCTTCGAAGGTGCAGGATAGACAGTAAGATTGTCAAACTGGTTCAGTTTGTCGCGGTGCTTGGTGACGGAAGTTTGTCTACATTGTTTTGTATACCAATATTTTTTTTTAGGTAAAAAGTACTCGTGCATTTCTCAACGTGTTAAAACTTCCAGTGTATCAGTTATAATGGTGGAAACAGCGAATACGCTTTAAAATTAAACAATACAAATGACTAGGCTCATGTTTTATGGTCTATTAATTATCGAAATTACCTCGCCCCTACCCCTACCCCTTTTTTCTATTAAAGACCATATCTATTCCCTAAGCATAAGTACCGACTGGGGCAGAAGTCGTGGTATCCCCACCCTGACGTCAGTCTTGGGGTCTGTCCACAATATAGCCTATATAGTGATAATCCAACTCAACTACAACTACCCTACGCATAAGCGTTCACAATAACTACTTTTACTTGTCTACATAGGTACATGTATTTCTGCGTCAATCAAAACAGAAATGCCTATACTTTATCAGTTATTTTGTTAGCATGTTGACCAATTGCTAAAGATAAGAGTGGCTCATATAGTTAACCCTATTAAATTATGTAAGAAACACCTTCATTTGAATTTAAATCACTTCTCAATTTCCAGAGCAAAAAAAAATGACCTTAGGTGTTATCAAAACTAGCCTTTTAAGTCACCTTCGTGATGGTTCTGTACACTATAGCTGATTATGTAACGTCATTACCCACTTGTCGCAAAATCCAGGCAGATAGATAATCTACAGACGTGGTTCATAGTTATTGTACTTGTACTGGTTCACCTTTGTCCCCTGCTTGTTCTTGATTTAATTGGTTATTATGTATCTTCCTCCTCCTCCTCCTCCTCCTCCTCCTCCTCCTTCTTATTCTTCTTCTTCTTCTTCTTCTTCTTCTTCTTCTTCTTCTTCTTCTTCTTCTTCTTCTTCTTCTTCTTCTTCAATCATCATCATCATCATCATCATCATCATCATCATCATCATCATCATCATCATCATCATCATCATCATCATCATCATCATCATCTTCTTCTTCTTCTTCTTCTTCTTCTTCTTCTTCTTCTTCTTCTTCTTCTTCTTCTTCTTCTTCTCCTTCTCCTCCTGCTTCATGTGAAACTTCTTGAAGCTCCCTGTTTTCTTTACTAGATCTAGGACCTTAGTGCATAAACCCATCATTTCGCGTGCTAGACACCCGGGAGATCCATCACTTGTTAAGGTTCGGGTTTGTGTGGAGATATCAATCGGACAAAGCCGGCGCGGGCTGGGGCGCTCCATCCATCTTAATCCGGTCGTCCCTGCAGACTGCAGCCTGGGTGACACTGAACCACAGGACAATCACACGGGGAGCAGGACAAGTTCTGGGGACGGTGGAGAGGCTGCCAGACATCACAACCAGAGAGATAGAGAGACAGAAGGGTGGGAGAGAAAGAGAGAGTGAAGCAGAGAGATATTTGGGGAGGAGGTGAGGATGGGGTATCTAGACTGACCAGAATTCGAGATGGAGGCCTTTGCCCTAGGCTTGTGATGGGTTGGCCTGTCCTGAATTCGGCCCGGGCAGTGGAGGGGGTGGGGGCGGTTTGAAAAGGGGAGGGAGGGGGAGGGGGACCGTACACTGGCGACCTGGCCGAGGAGCCAGCCATGACATCAGCAGCTCTGTGGGTGAGGTGAAAAGCCTGGCAGGTCAGAGCACTTCTAGCCTGCCTGCACCAGCACTCACTGGGACGCTGGGAGAGAGAGAGAGAGAGAGAGAGAGAGAGAGAGAGAGAGAGGGTAGCTTTAAATTGTCTGGGTGACAGAAAAACAGACTAAGAAGAAAAAAAGAGAGCGAGAGTCAGACAGACAGAGACAGAGAAGTTGATCCATCTTTTGGAGGTATTTGTGTGAGTGAGAGAGAGGGAGAGAAAAGAGAGAGAAAGAGAGAGAGAGAGAGAGAGAGAGAGAGAGAGAGAAAGGTACCTTAAACTTTATGAGGTGCTTGTAGTAGAGACAGAGAAAGAGGGACAGAGAGAGAAAGACAGTGACGGAGAAAGAGAGGAGAGGAGAGGGAGAGACAGTTAGCTTCAACTTGTGGAGATGTTTGGTTTCTTCTCTTCCAACCAAAATATATTTTTTGGAGAGCCTCCCCCCTTTACCTCTCTCTCTCTCTCTCTCTCTCTCTCTCCTTCTCTCTCTCTCTCTCTCCTTCTCTCTCTCTCTCTTTTTTTTTTTTTTCTCTCTCTCAATGACAAACATCTCCACAAGTTGAAAATACGTCACTGGTGAAGGCGTTTGTCATTGTTTCCAGGTGGATAAAATGGAGATTTGTTGTTTCGGTTTGTTAACATTCTTTTGTTAAAATTTCATAATATCACCCGCTGCAGTATTGCAGTCAAAATCTGTCAGTCTAGATGTTGTTGTTTTTTGGTTTTTTTTACAAGAATGTTGACAACCGTAAACCTGGAATGTCATCGCCTTAAGTAACTCGACAGTTCAACACATAAACACACAGCGGTCAAAGTACGCGTACGTACCTTGGGATGACATTTTTTTTGTTTTTTTTTCGAGGCTTCACGTAGCTCAGTTGGTAGTGTTTTGGAAGAATGGCCAGGAGGTCGTTCGAATCACTGCCGGTACCTTCTTCTCTGAGTTTCTTTGGGAAACGTTGTAGACATCAAGCTAAATAGAGACTATAATGAAATGGAGGCGCACAGTTTGGGATATGTTCAGATGAAATGATTACTTTTCCATGTTGAGAATGTATCGTTAATGCAATCATGTATATTGATAATTGATTTTTGTAAATGAGTGTTGAAAACACTGAGAGATTATAAGACTCTGACCATTTCCATTAAGTATACATGTCCTAGCTAAGTACATGTACTTACGAAATTCGTTGGCATTGTGACATGGGCAAAGCTGAAAGATTACAGATGAATTTGAAGTGTGTTAAAACTAACAAATAATTATGTTTTTTCGAAATCCAAATTATTAGAAATTAAAAATATTTTCATAAAGGGATACCTATCAGTGAAAAATTTTTGTAGGACACCATTGTAAAAATTTGGTTTGGTTTGTCATTTTTAGTTTGATTGCTATTTCTAATCTTTTGTCTGGACATGTTTATAAGTTATAAGAAAATGTCCCCATTTGCTCTTGGTTATACATCATTTAGGGTGATTTACAGATCATTCAGTGTACATGTACTTTGATTTTACAAATAACCAAGCGTTCTAACAAAAAAGTGCAGTGTGCACGTTAAAATTTGCACGCTTTAAAAAAAAATATTTATTGCGTATGCATGTCAGATTTTTTTCTGTTAGAAAATTCGCATTTATAGACTTCCGTCTAATTGGTGCATTTCGATTTCGGATGGCTTAGAGTTATGTTTTCGATTTTCGGTTCAATATTCTAAAATGAGAAAAGTGTTTGCGTAACTTGAAGAATATGCCCACGTAAATCTATGACACTCAAATATTTTGTACTAGCTGGGATTCCCGGCTTCGCTAAGGTTTTGGGACACTGTACGGTTTAATAGTAAAACATAGTTGTAGAGAAAGAATTAGAAGTTTAAAGCCAAAAAATTCACAAATATATAATAAGATAATTTTCTGTCCCTCTGCTAAAAAGTCTTCACCATATAACAATTGTGGGCTAAGCTCCTTTATAACAAGCTTAAAGACAATAATTCACGTGGACTATTATGTGTTTTCTAATAGTACAAAGATCACGCAAACAATTTCGATCACAAACCACGTTAGACGTCAAGAGCTCTAAGACTGACCATTCTACCCTTTTCATTCTAGGTCAGACAGTTTCCTTGTAAGTGAAGTGAAAATAATTCCATTAGGAACAACTACTTAACAACATTATTTCATGGTTGTAATCAGGTGAATATAATAAGGAGCCTAATAATGTGGTTGGCAGAAGGGTGACATGGACAGAAAATCGGGGGCAACATTGTCACGAAATTCAGTTAAATGAAGATTACAAGTCTTGGCTTTTACTTAAAATTGGATTATAAAAGTGAACGAACGATCACTATAAAAATTACTACTGCAGAATCATTAAAAGGTTGTTATACCTCGAATAGGCGGGGGTGTAGAAGTTTAATCCAATGTAATGACAAAACCTGAAAACCCACCAGCTCAATGATGACTTTGTGAGAGACTAAGTTCCTGCCGCTGGGCTAGAAGAGCAATTAGCAGCTCCACGACGTGTTGGGCGCACGGAAAATGTTTTAGAAGATGTCCAGGTGACAATATTCTTCTCTATGATTTGAAATTATATACAACATTAGATTAGGTATTCAAATTAAATTAAAGACTCAGTCTAATGAACAAAGTGGTATACAAATTCCTTATTGTTTTTGTTTGTTTGTTTGTTGTTGTTGTTGTTTTCCTTACATCAATTTTTTTATCTCTCGATTTTTCATGTTAAACTCCTGCATTTTTAGAGACGTCACTTTCGTCTATGAAAGATCATAATCCCTAAATTTGAAATTCTGCAATTGGTTCGAGTTCTGTTGGAAATACCGTTAAATTTTAGACTCAGTAAATTAGAGGTCGCAAAATACTTACATAATACTAAGGGCCGTAAGTACAGCTCGGTGGTAACTTACGACTCGTCGTAACAATATCATAAGAAGAAGGCTCACGGCGAGTTGTAAGTATTGTTGTTGGCATTCCGTAAGTATTTTGTGGAATTATTTTTAGACATTGGTGATCTGTTAAATTATGATGCAACCGCCAGGGCTTAAAGAAATGTGGGGCTATGTGTTTTCATTTAAAATGAAATCTTCAATTGCCTAGTTTCCCAGATATCTTCACCGGTGTCTAATCATACTCCATCTTAGACCTACGGAGCCAATGAGCCATTAGAAAACCCTCTTCTAGGGTCGTGATTAAACCATTCGTTTTATCGTCGTGACTATGTGTTTTCATTTAAAATGAAATCTTCAATTGCCTAGTTTCCCAGATATCTTCACCGGTGTCTGATCATACTCCATCTTAGACCTACGGAGCCAATGAGCGATTAGAAAACCCTCGTCTAGGGGTCGTGATTAAACCATCCGTTTTATCGTCGTGTGTATAGCAAAGCGTCGATTACCCGAGTTGAACCGGCGAGGCCCGAGTGAGTGACGGACTAGCAGGGCCAGGCCTAATCTTAGCCCGACCCTCGCGCTCAGTCTGACGCAGGCTAACTAACGGTCTGTTGTCAGCAGTCTAGACAGATCGATCGCGGATCACTGTCACAGTGGTTTAGGGGATTCCTCTAAGTGCCGGCCTGCAGCCAGGGCCCCTAGCCTGAATCTTTCTGCACAGTGGCCAAGGCCGGTGTAGCACGCCACCCTGACCAGCCCGCCAGGGCTACTCAGAGTTCGCCTGGCGGCCGCCAGCCTAACTCAGGAGTCTGTCTGGCGGCCGCCAAAAGCACTCTCGGGTATCTGTGGCGGCCGCCAGGAACACTCTATCTACGCGAAACCGACTCTGACTTTTTTGTTGAGCCAGAGAACTGAAAATGTATAACAGAATATCTTTTTTTAAAGTTGTGCATACGTCTTAAGCTTTCACGGCCATAATTATGCATCGCAACTAATAGAAACTCAATTTAGACGATCCAGAATGCGTGAAAAGCTCAACTCCGCCAAAATTTTGTTAACTTAGATCTAGCATTCAGTCACCCACGCCCCCGCTAGATCTAGCAGGGCCAGGCCTAATCTTAGCCCGACCCTCGCGCTCAGTCTGACGCAGGCCTAACGGTCTGTTGTCAGCAGTCTGAGTATCGTTAGTCGATGAGTCCGTGTGGCGTGCTACACCGGCCTGCAGCCAGGGCCCCTAGCCTGTAATGCTTGCTGATTGGCTACTGTTTTGAAAAACATGTGGCTATTACCTTTTTTACTGCTCGGGGTGCTGTCCCAATGTGGGCCTAAATTGTTTGTGTTTGACGCAATCCATACTTTGCCGAACTATAAAGAGTAACGTCTTTTGTCTTAGAGATCTACGCCTACGTGAAAATCCAGTAAAGAAAATAATGTAAAAGTTGGAAAGACAGCCAATAGGAGCGCCAAAGTTGTAAACGAAGTGCGGGAATTTTAAGGCACTTGTAGGAAATATTGTGAAATCACAAAAGACTTTAAAAGGGTCTTATGTCAGTGTATTCTAGGAAAAGAAATATCAACTTATCCCGCAGCCTCCCCTCAAACATTCCAACAAACGATGGAAGATAGAAGAAAAAAAAATAATATCAAGAAGCAGCTAGTTCGGGTTGTCCCGACATTTCGGCGATATAGCTTAATGCCATTACAATAATCAACCGCATATTCTATTTTTCATCTGTAATATAAAATAACCAATCTAAATTTAAACTACAATTTTAAACCCATGTCAGACATTTGAAATTGATTGGAAACCATACGACATCTTTGCGTTTCAAAGATTTTGAATTGTATTCTAGCGGAAAAAGAATCATGTCGTGCAGGGTGTGTTTTTTTCTTCATTTTCTTTTTCTTTCGCAGGTCGAAATGAAAAATTAGATTATCGATTTGATTTTCGAAAGTAAAAAAGTTCAATGTTTATTTCCAAAATTAAAAAAAAGAAGTAACCACTTCCAAACCGATACTGCAACTGTGAATTGTGTGGTTCTAGATCGACGAGAAACTTTCTAGTATTAATTATAGCACACATTCTAGTATGCTTTAGAACGACCCGCATATTTCTTCTAACATGTCACTGAGCTACGGATACTATTTCGCTTGATCTGTCACATAAAAACGGTTTGTTCTTAGGAAGAATAGATTGTTCTTGTAAAAGATAGACTGTTCCTGTGAAGAATAGATACAGAGATTATTTGCAGGTATTGATACAATAATTTTTACAAAAAAGATACAAGGAAATTATTTTATTTCAAAGAATTTTTTTTCAAAGAACGGTTGAATAATACAGAATTTATATTTGATTTTAAAGAATGGCAAATAGATATAAAATTATTTTCAAAGAATGGATGAATAAATACAATATTTTTTAAAGAATGGCTGAATAATAAAGAATTCGTTTTTATTTTAAAGAATGGCTAGAATGATATAAATATATTTTTAATATCTAAACATATATAAAGATTTTTTTCAAAGAATGGCTGAATAGATAAAAAGATTTGTTTTATTTCAAAGAATGGCGGAATAGATATAAAGAAATACAAAAGTATAATCGAAATGAAGGCGATCCTTGAATTTAGAATAAGATCCTGGATACAATAAGGTTTGGTCGTTTGTTGTTTGTTGTTGTTGTTGTTTTTGGGCGAGGGGTGTGGGTTTTTTTTTTCTTTTTTTTTCCTTTGCGTTTGTTTATTGATTTTTTTTTTTTGCTGTTGTTGTCGTTGTTGGTGTGGACTAACAGAGAGGCGGTGCGTAGAAGATATCGTGACAATCAAACAGTCAGGTAGAGAACGATGCATTTACTGACGGAACATTTCACAGAGGGAGAGAGAGAGAGAGAGAGAGAGAGAGAGAGAGAGAGAGAGAGAGAGAGA
>RQTK01000395.1:44481-61981 GCA_003991915.1 Elysia chlorotica
CTATCTATCTATCTATCTATCTATCTATCTCTAATGACAATCCCACAGGCCTTAAATTGTTCATTATTACTGCATTTTCATGTCAACTTCTCTTTTTTTTCGGAAGAAAATAAGGTTACTCTTTCTGAGCCTTCACTTGAACCTTTTTCCTTATAACCCTTATGGAATTCTGCATTGAAATTTGTTTATTCAAGCAATTATTAAAGATCTGGACCCGATTGATAAAAAAGCGCTTAGCTAAGGCTGATAAGGTTCTCCCGCCTCCTTCCAAATTCGTTTAGGGCTCTGATTAGTGGAAGCCACAATACAACAAGATATGTTCTATTAGAGCTATTTTAATCGCTTTCTTTTCCCTTTTGTCTCTATTGAAAAGTACGAGTTATGTCAGGGATTTAGGCAAAACCAGTTTATTTAAGATTTGTTTTTTATGTCAGGTAAATTTAGCTAAAACGTTTCTTACGTTGTTGGTTGTTTTTTTGTTGTTTTTTTTTTTTGGTTGTTGTAATTTACAAAACAATGATATAAATTTTAAAGAACTTTGTTGACCCTAGTTAGCTGGAAATTTGGCTAAATAAAATCGTATCCCTATGTTATTTTGTCAAGGAATGGAGTCTATGTATGTATAGAAAGTTTACCATAATATATCTCAAAGTTCTTTATACATGTATTTTCAATTTGTCAAGCAGTGGAAAAAACTACATTTTGCTTAAATTGCAATGTAAGTTATAACAGTTTGTGAGGAAAGCCTGGCCAATGGCCCCACTACTGGTTCGGTCGGCGTCAGTATAATGTGACCGGCTGATACAGGAGTCATGGTATCCCCGCCCTGTCTCGTGTGTGGCAGCACATAAAATTTTCAGACGTCCGTCTTGGGGCCCGTCCACAATATAGCCTATATAGTGCTGCTGTTGGACGTCAAACCAACCCAACCAACCACCAGCCAGTTTGAAGTGGCAGCCTGGGCGAGTTGCGGGCTTGCGGCTCGACTCACGTCTCACTGCGGCTGTCACTGCCAGGTTGTGTGCAGCTTACGTGAGCAGGGGGGCAGCGTGACACAGACAAGCCTCCGGGCCGCGGTCTAAACATAGGCTTTCACCAACATTCGCAAAGAAAGAAAGGAAGTACGGGTGTTGAAGTAAGGTTAGGGCTGGGGGTTGGGGATATATGTGTGTGTGTGTGTGTGTGTGTGTGTGTGTGGCCCAGGTTGTTTTTTTTTTTTTTTTTTTTTTTTTGGGTGTGGGATACACAGACATTCGAGAGGAAAGGGAACATGGCTGAAAAGGTAATGTTTAGAAAGGAGGAAAGGGGGGGGGGGGGTATATTCGGATTTCCTCTGCATCATCCCGCAAGGACTAGGCCTATAGTTACATTATTTAACAGCATTGCATTTTAGGACGTCACTTCTACCCTCCTGACTGCCCCCTCTCCCGTGCCTTCTCTCTTCTTGTTTTTTTTTTTAATATTACAGGCCCAGAGCGAAACACAGGCATACAACTCACCGGGTCATGCACAACTCACGGGGGTCCTGCTGCCTAATCGCCCAGCCCAGGTGCAGCAGTTAACACATGGTTTATCAGCAGGACCCCTCACAACTTTATGCTTTTTCATTTTTACTTTTCTAATTTCTCATGTTATAAGAAGGGCGATGTCTGATCATTAAAAAGTCTCTGTTCAGATTCATGTCTACACCCAGTCATTTTTTATCCATATGTTTCCCTCTGTCTATCAACTTTTCCTCTTCTACCTCTCTATCCCTCTATGTACATATATCTACTGGTTGGTTCGGCGTCGATGTCACGTGACCGACCAAGTCCTGGGTATTCCACTATGGAGTCCGTCACTGTGGAGGGTTTTTGTTTTCAAGTTCATTGACCTCTCTACCCCTGTCATCTCTATCGCTGGCGGACTCTCTTTTCCTTCTCTATCTATCTATCTATATATCTATCTATCTATCTATCCATCCATCTTTCTACTTATCTTCTACCAATAACCAAACCATTTGTTTAAGTCTCTCTATCTCAACAATGTTATTTCAAGATTCTAGCGACTTAATGTCAGGGTCAACTTTCACATTCAGAAGTACAATGTCATGATTATGAATTGGAATCACATCAATTTCGCCATGAAAAATGGTCCATCACATTGTATAATAGTGCATGTAATACTAATAATGATGCTATATTACAGTCGATGTAAATACCTGATAGAAATGAAGGTAGGGCAGTGAGATCTGTTTAGATGACACGCCCCCACTCATGGCCGCCAGGGAAGATCAGAGAATGAAAGAACGAAGTCGTTGAAAAAAATACTCAAATATTTTATGTAAAGACGAATAAAGCAGGTGTATCAGAAAGCTCAGAGAAAATGAGAGAGACAAGATTTAAATTTTAGTTACTAGGCGGTTGCCTATAAATCAGTTTGTTTGCAAAGCTTCTGCGACATAACTTTATATATTATTTACGTGATTCATATTATTCCCTTTGCTCCCGGTTTACCACTATGGGATTAAAGTGTCAAATCTACTTTACTCATCGGTTCAAGAAAAGTATGCTTCCTAATGCCAAGATCGATAGAGCAGTTAAGATAGTTTTGATAGTGCTCGTCGATCATCCTCTCAAGTCTGGATCAGCCACCCAGTGGGTTAGGGTTATTATCTGTGTCACATATGAAATAACTTAGTTATCGATCCATACTAATCACTCATTTCATGCAATGTTTACCAACATTTGAACAATGCATCTGGGTTTTAGGATACAATTTTGTCTGTGTATTGAACTCATTAGTTTAATGGACAATTTTGAAGCATCTTTCCCTCTATGTCCTTCATATCTTTCCCTGTCTCATCTTTCTCTCTATGTTCTCCCTCATCAGGCTCATCTTTCCATCCCTAAGTTTCCCCTTAAACTTCAAACTCTTACCACTCACCTCCTCACGTGCGACTATAACACGTGAGGCCACGGTTGATTTTTTTTTTTATTTCATGTTCTCTTTAATTGTCAACTTACCGAAATTCTGTTTCCGACCTCCTTTTACCCTTTGTCACTCTCCCTCCGCCACCTCAAACAACTTATCTGTTTTTCTGTATACTGATTTCCCTTTATTTCCCTGGTGTCCTCGCGACGCCAATCTGGGATATGCTCCACCACTGTGCTCCCCGCGCGGTCTAGACTAGACCAGCTCAAGGTTGCACGAACGCCGGCCACTGACTCCGGAGTTTGATCGTCTCAACTGATTCAATGCAAATTAACTGTATTTATTTTTAAAAAGGCAAACCAGCTTTATTCTCTCCATCCTCTTGTAAGGCGTAATAAGCTGCCAGGTTGTTGCTTCCGCAATGAGCAAGTTCAGGTCCGGAGCTGTAAATCAGCGGCAAGCCCTCCACGCAGTCCACGGGCGGTCATTGGCCTCGGCTAGACCAGGAAGTGGAAGGAGAGGGGGGGGGGGGGGGGGGCAGCTGCCAGCTAGCAGCACGGCGTCCTCTGCGTGCTGCGTGTGCATGTACTTTCTGCAAACATTCACACCAACATTATATACATGTACTTTCCCCACACATTCACATCAACAATGTGTTATGTACTTTCCCCACACATTCACACCAACATTGTATTATGTACTTTCCCCACACATTCACACCAACAATGTGTTATGTACTTTCCCCACACATTCACACCAACATTGTATTATGTACTTTCCCCACACATTCACACCAACAATGTGTTATGTACTTTCCCCACACATTCACACCAACAATGTGTTATGTACTTTCCCCACACATTCACACCAACAATGTGTTATGTACTTTCCCCACACATTCACATCAACATTGTGTTATGTACTTTCCCCACACATTCACATCAACAATGTGTTATGTACTTTCCCCACACATTCACACCAACAATGTGTTATACATGTACTTTCCCCACACATTCACACCAACAATATGTTATGTACTTTCCCCACACATTCACATCAACAATGTGTTGAGTACTTTCCCCACACATTCACACCAACAATGTGTTATACATGTACTTTCCCCACACATTCACATCAACATTGTATTATGTACTTTCCCCACACATTCACACCAACAAATGTGTTATGTACTTTCCCCACACATTCACACCAACAATGTATTATGTACTTTCCCCACACATTCACACCAACAATGTGTTATGTACTTTCCCCACACATTCACACCAACAATGTGTTATACATGTACTTTCCCCACACATTCACACCAACAATGTGTTATGTACTTTTCCCACACATTCACACCAACATTGTATTATGTACTTTCCCCACACATTCACATCAACATTGTATTATGTACTTTCCCCACACATTCACATCCACATTTTATTATATACTTTCCCCACACATTCACATCCATTGTATTATGTACTTTCCCCACACATTCACACCAACAATGTGTTATGTACTTTCCCCACACATTCACATCAACATTGTGTTATGTACTTTCCCCACACATTCACACCAGCAAATGTGTTATGTACTTTCCCCACACATTCACACCAACAATGTGTTATGTACTTTCCCCACACATTCACACCAACAATGTTTATGTACTTTCTGCACACATTCACATCATAATTCACATGTACTTTCCCCATACATTCACATCAACAATGTGTTATACATGTACTATTCCCACACATTCACACCAACAATGTGTTAAGTACTTTCCCCATACATTCACACCAACAATGTGTTATGTACTTTCCCCACACATTTTTGTGTGTATAGCGATATTGCTGCACTGTGCGTAGAAACACTCCTGTGTGTCTACCGAGATCTTTATGGAAAATGCTCATATGTTTCTGATCCCGGATTACTATCAATAGACTGTATTTTATCATGCTTAAAAAACACTATTTAACATGTTTTCTGTAAAAGAAAAAATATTTTAACGTCTTACACAATTTGCTTAACAAAACTGTTCATCTTCTAATAGCTTTGTGGAATATTGTGCTCATTTGCTGTCTGATTTGCAATACTGTCATCATGCTCATTTAAGACTATTTTACTAAATGATTTTTCCGTTCAAAGAACGGGCTCTCAACTAGTCTCATATAAAATAATGCACTTTTCACTTTTTTTTCCTATTCATAATTGCTTCATCACTGACAATCATGAAAATACAGAGCAAAGGCCTGAGTATCCAGTTTTGAGGTTACACGTCATTAAGGATCCGTCTCGAGACATCTAGGAAACGTTGGATTATGAAGAAGATTATATCACCCTATATAATCCCCAGAACGTGAGCGCTGCTTTATTTGTCAAAGTTCTCACACTTATTTTGGTTAAAATACAATGTAGTATGCAATGAATGGACACTTTTTTACAGGGGCCATTGATTCCCCTGTTGTTGAAGCTCACGTGATCTTGCGCTAGTAATTCATGGTTGTTTTTTTTTGTTAACTTCCATTCTTTCTAGCTGCATTTCGCTTAGTTAACAGTCTTTTACTTTTGTAGAAATCTGTTTCACATTAAATTGCAACTATGTTATTAATCAATATTGTGACTGTCCTTGATTTTCAGCTTGACTATTCAGCTTAAATTTGATTGGAACAGCAGTTTGAACTGGGCAATAGCTTGACCTGTCACCCAATCTCTCTCAGACCGGTGTCGGTGCAGAAGGTTCAGGTGTAACTCGAGTCCAGTATTCTCCGCCGGTGTCACTCGACATGTATGGCCGCGTGCGGAGAACTTGTCTCTAGTTGTCAGCTGTCACGGCGACAGGTCACCCAGATCTAGTCTCTCTCCAATCAGCCGAGTGCAATCCCAGTTTTTAATTTGCAGTTTCAGCAGCCATCCACTGCGCTGCGAGTTTTTTAAGTTGCGGTTTCATAAGTACCGGTAATCGACTGGTTGTGGTGGTTGGATGGGATGGCTAGAGGACCACCGTGATACGCAACCCACGGAATGAGTGCAGTGGTTGGAGTGCTTGCGTTGGTTGGAGTGGTTGCACTTGGTACAGTGGTTGCGGTGGTTACTCCAGTGGCACAGGTTACACTGACTGGCTCGGGGAGCTGCATGATAGTTTTGATACACGACACGCGCTTCAGTCGTGTCCTTCGTGCTTTGTGACCCTCAGACCTGTGCGATTGGGACCTGAGAGGGAGGTGGAGTGCACACAAAAAAATACATGTACTTGTACTACAATTTATTATCTGGCTTATTTGCACATTTCTAAATGACACCAGACCCTAAAAAAATTACAAAATGCCATAACATATTATTTTTATTTAAAGAAATAGAGAAAGCGATAGAGAGAGAAAGAGAGGGAGAGAGATAGCGAGAGAGAGAGAGAGAGAGAGAGAGAGAGAGAGAGAGAGATAAAGAGAGAATGTCCAAAGCACAATCTCAAATGCCAATACATGTATGTTGCAGGACCAATGAACAGGTCAAACATATTTTTATGGATACTGCTTGTTTCTATGTGGTTCAAGTGTACTTAATATTTTTGTTTGTTTAATTTTGTTAATGTTTATTCAATCATTTACGTAGGCCTATTTAATATATTTAATATTTATTTATTCATAAATGTTTTACTCATTCATTTAACTTTTTTTTGCCCGTAAAACTCATAGTTACACAACTCTCTTTTCGGTTTTAAGACGTATGTTTAGTAGATCCCATCCGAATAAAGTATACTGAAGGTCAAAACAGACTATGGAGAAAGTATCTAATCAATCTACGGTCCAAGTTTTTAACGCGGTCTGGATTTTTTCCCCACACTTAAAAGGGCGTGAGGCTGTAAATTAGCAGAGATGGAACATTTCGAACAGCAGTGAGCACACAACAAAAGTAAACTCTTCACGTTAGTGTGATGTGTGGAGAAAATGTTTGGTTTGTTGTTTTTTAATCATGTGCACACTTGGACTGCTCCTCACGTTGTAGTTCAACAGACTCACGTAGAAAGTAATTGATTGTTCTTCTTCTCCTTCACCTATATTACTCTGTCTGTCTGTCTCTCTGTCTGTTTGTCTGTTTGTCTGTCTGTCTGTCTATATGTCTGTCTGTCTCTCTCTATCTCTCTCTATGTATGTATCTCTATCTCACTCTCTCTCTCTTTTCCTCTTCCTCTACCTGTACCTCCCTGTCTCTGCCTGTCTCGCTCTCTGTATCTCACTCTGATCTGAAAATAAATCGTATAAATACTCTTACTGCCTCGGTTTCAATGCGTTTATCTACTTTAAACTCCTTGGCAGGGATAAAAGGAGGCGTCTTATCCAAACCGAGTTAAAACACGGATTAGAACTACTATTTCAGTACCGATCGTCACCTTCTAAAGGGGAGCCCTCCCAGCAACCCTACACTGTATTGATTGGATTCGTCCGTCTGTCTGTGGCTTCGCGACCAGGTGTCAGGGTGTCCCTTCATATTTCCTGTCTGAGCATTTTCCGGTTGTCAATAAGTTGGCAGCCATTCTGAGCTCTGGTTTGACGATTATACGTTAAAATAATCATCTTTTCAACGCTTTCATAAACCAGCTGCCGCCCTTTCCTCGCTGCCTCCGCCCTCCTCCTTTTTTTTCTTCTTTCTCCTCACCCTATTCGTTCTACCCCTGCTCCTCCTCCTCCTCCTCCTCCTCCCCCTCTTCTCCTTCTCTTCTTCTTCTTCCTATTCTCCTCTCCTCTCCTCCTCCTCCTCTCCTCTTCTTCTTCTTCTTCTTCTTCTTCTTCTTCTTCTTCTTCTTCTTCTTCTTCTTCTTCTTCTTCTTCTTCTTCTTCTTCTTCTTCTTCTTCTTCTTCTTCTTCTTCTTCTTTTTCTTCTTCTTCGAGAAACTCAGTGACTGGCGCTATAGATGGTGATAGGGCCTACAGTTAGTGCATGAGAGAGAATAGAAAACGAAGGTTGCATTTTGTGTGCATGCTGTGTATTTAGGCCCAGTTTCCGCTCTATTGATTTGAGGGTACATGTATTTTGTCAACCTGCGGTTTGCTTGTTGAAGAGCATTCAAAATAAATCAGGATACAAAAAGATACAGGTCTATGCAGAGTTGATATTTGTATTATATTAAGGTAAAGACGGTATCGCCGTAATGCAACCGCTTGAATGGGAATAACGATATTTTTTTTAAGGGAAAATATAGTGATGTACAATCATGATTGATAAATCAACATAAATTTGTGATGCAGTGACACTGTAAGTAAATGCACAGCGGATGAGAACAACCGCAACAGCAACAGCAGCAGCAGCAGCAGCAGTAGTAGTAGTAGTAGTAGTAGTAGTAGTAGTAGTAGTAGTAGTAGTAGTAGTAGTAGTAGTAGTAGTAGTAGTAGTAGTAGTAGTAGTAGTAGTAGTAGTAGTAGTAGTAGTAGTAGTAGTAGTAGTAGTAGTAGTAGTAGTAGTAGTAGTAGTAGCAGCAGCAGCAGCAGCAGCAGCAGCAGCAGTCGTTGTTACAATTGCAGTAAAGATGGTTGTTGTGCTACCATGGTAATGAAAGCTAATGCTATTTTCTTATCGTTTTTGTTGAAATCCTTTTGATAGGTAAGAACTAAGGAAGAAGAGATACTGATCCAATTACACATAACTATTCTTATCTCCTTTAAAGTACAACGTATGAAGGGAAAGCAGTAAAATCGGATATACGTTTACTGTATTAAATGTGTTAATTCAATAACCTTTTAGGTGGTATTTCAACTACAAGGAATTGATAAAGACAATAGAAAGAGACCTTAATGGGAGAATATACACTAATTCTATTAACAACTAGTAAGAATAGTAATACCAGAGATAGTGAATATAAATATAGTACCTGGAAATGCAAAACAATATTGCACTCAGAAATAATTAATTTGTATCTATCAGCCATTATATTATTCGCATGGAGAAGCTTTTTCAAAAAGAACGGTGCAAATCACAAAATCTCAGACTCAGAAAGGTTGGTTTCTCAATTCTGAAGTCTTGCTTGCTTGATCTGTAGAAGAGAGGCGGGGCGCGGTGGCCCTGTGGTAGAACATCGGGTTACGACGCAATAGGTCATTGGTTCGAGCCTTGGCGATTTCGCTCCCTACTGGTTGGGTCGGTGTCAGTTTAATGTAACCAGTTGAGACAGGAGTCGAGGCATCCCCGTCCTGTCTCGTGTGTGGCAGCACGTAAAATTGTCAGTTGTAAAACTATTATAGTGCTAGTGTTGGGCGTTAAACCAACTCGACTACAACAACTGTAAAATAGAGAGACCGGGCAGTCATAAAAATAATTTGTATTTAAAATTACAATGGCTGCCACAACGCTTTCCTCACAGCAAGTGAATAATTGAATTATTTAGTTTCACCTTGGGAGTGATGTATAATTCACGAAACAAACAGGGCCGACCTGAAATAGAAAATGTGATGCATACATGTCTTCAGACTAAATAATGACATTACCTTGGTGAGTTTCAGCGATCTGTGATCACAAAGAAAACAACGAAAAATAACATGAAACTAGTACGCTGTAAAACTATGGGACAGGTTTAAAGGGTTTATGAAGCAAACAAGGTCGACCTGAAAAGGAGCGTCGCGCAACTCTAGAGACAATTAATGTAAGGCTGAAGGCTCGAAATCAAATCAGAAACGCTTTAATTAGTTCCAGCGAACTTTTTATGAGTCAGCGGTCTAGGATAAAATAACACAACATGAAACTAGTAAAATGCATAAACAAATAAGGAAGACATTAATCTCTGCTACTATACAGTATACAGACAGATCGAGAGAGGCAGAGGCAGAAACAGGTTGACAAACAAAGACATGTAGATACAGTATAAAAAGACAGACATACCCACAGAGAACAAGAAAGGCAATGGGGAAATTTTGTTTTTAAATAAAAGAGAGTAGTAAAAATCGAAAAAAAAAATCCAATCCAGAGAGAGAGAGAGAGAGAGAGAGAGAGAGAGAGAGAATTATGTTTATGTAGAACTGAGGTCTAGAAAAGGCCCGGGACGTGAGTCGTGAGTCGCTAAACTCTCTCTCTCTCTCTCTCTCTCTCTCTCTCTCTCTCTCTCTCTCTCTCTCCGCATGGAAAGGCTAGACTGATCTGAACCTGTAGCCGCCTTCACCGATCGGGCGTTGACCTTCGAGCGCAGAGCGCAGGCTGCGTAAGGCCAGTGTTACGCAGTTCTATTAATAAGGGCCTTCTCTATTGGAGCTTCGCGACAAAGGGGCCCGTCAACAAAACAAGGACGACGTGTAGTGGAATCTCCAACTACGTTCACCCACAGCTCTCCCCTACACTTGCCAAGCCAATAAATGATAAATATAAACCATCCCCGGTAGGCATGTCACCCGTTACTGCACTGTAGACCACAAAGCCTGTATTAATGGATATTTACCCAGCACAGGCGCACTGGCATTTCTAAATCTAGTTCCTGCACCCTTATACAGCGCTACACGCAGAAAAATCTATTTATAATTGATAGAACAACTCACATGCAACATAAGCCGCCGCGAGGCTTTTTCCCGTTTCATACTCATGAAAAAAGTTTTTAAAACGTTATGATATTAGTTTGCTACTATAAAACAATGAGTTTTTTCTTTTGGGCAAAATGATTTAAAACAGAACTTAATAACATCATTAAAAAGTAAATTATTAATCACCTGTAAAAAGAGAAAAAAAGGAAATAAAGGAAAGAAAAAGTAAGAGGGAAAGGAGGCGGCGGGGGGGGGGGGGGAGTTGAATTGAGTTGGTTTAACGTCCAACATCAGCACTATATAGACTATATTGTGGACGGGCCCCAAATTGACGTCTGAAAATTTGATGTGCTGCTACAGACGAGACAGGCCTGGGATGCCACGAATCTTGTCTCAGCCGGTCACATTAAACTGACACCGACTCAACCATTAGGGAGCGAAATCGCTAGGGCTCGAACCCGCTCCTTTTGCGTCGGAAGCCAATGTTTTACCCCAGTACCACCGCGCCCTGATGGGAAGGAGAAGAAGGGGAAAATTATTATATTAGTAGTAGTAGTAGTAGTAGTAGTAGTAGTAGTAGTAGTAGTAGTAGTAGTAGTAGTAGTAGTAGTAGTAGTAGTAGTAGTAGTAGTAGTAGTAGTAGTAGTAGTAGTAGTAGTAGTAGTAGTAGTAGTAGTAGTAGTAGTAGTAGTAGAAGTAGAAGTATTATAATTAGTAATCTTTTTTGAAAGATACTTTATATGTATTAATCATATTTTATCAAAAGTTTAGATCTTGATTTGATGACAGCAGAATATTATCTTCTCAACTTATAGTCAAATGAAAGGTGAAATATTTTCTTCGGCAATTTCTAAATGATCCAATTCAAAAGACTTTTTGGACGCTTTCAAACTGGAAAAACAAATTTATTAAAATGAATCGGTCAAAGTTAACCCAAAGTTCTCTAATTGTAAGAATGAACTTGAACGAAATGTTGGCAAATGTGTCCAAAATCGAATCCCATTATTAATTATTGCTTTGTAGAATATCTATTAGTCTTCATAGAATTCATCCGTAGATATCATCTCATGTACATGGTACTTGTAATAAGTTATGCATTCTTTCTCTTGATAGTTCGTTTTTCATAAGTAACGAATGAAATATGGAGGAGAGAGAGAGAGAGAGAGAGAGAGAGAGAGAGAGAGAGATGAAAGATAATGATACATGTAGAAGATTTTTTAATTCATTTAAAGACATGTGCTCTAAATGATAGTGCGAGAAAGAAAGAGAGAGAGAGAGAGAGAGAGAGAGAGAGAGAGAGAGAGAGAGAGAGAGAGAGAGAGAGGGAGAGACGGGTAAGATGCGTGTATATTACAGAGACAGAGAAACCTGTGACACGCTGAAAGTTCGTGTTGCTCGAGATAGAGGCAAACATTTTGTAATTAGTTATTGATTTATTTACATGGAGTTTAACGATAATGATGGCTTGCCTGGCCTAGAACCCCTGTTGGTTTGATCCTAAACACAAAGCATAACTTGTCATACCTTGTGGCATGCATTCCTTAAATTACAAAAATAGTGAAATTCAAAACAAAAAATCTCACTTGAAAATGCAGTGACCTACTGTCGCAGGGTAGGGCGGTCTGACTTGAACTAAAATCACATCACACCACAGCCCCAGCTGCACGTAATCTTCATGTTCGTCAAACAAATTTTATCTTTTGTTCTGTTTTTATAACCTTGTGCCACCTGCCGTGGGTTGGTTAGTCACTGTGACCAGTTGTATCAATTCTTAAAAAGTTCACCGAGTACAGCCCGAGACTATTCTACCAAAGCCTTTACTTGTTTCAATTATTTGATGTTTGTTTGTTTTTTTAATTATATTATCATCATTAAAATTGATATAATACCATTATGATAGATAATAAGGAGGCTTTATGAATTTAAAAAATGTAATTAGGTTGTGTGTGTGTCTTACATATCAAGGAAAGCACGGGTTCACTTAAAAGTGGAGCAGCACAAACTTGTTGTAAATTACATGCGGGTATTATTGTGATAAATTATTTTGTGTGTTGAGAGGAGGAAAACCTGCCTCACCATATTATTTGATGTTTTCCAGCCAAAGGGATATTAATTGAAATTGATAGAAATGCAGGAATTGGTCTGTTGCCTTTATCTTTTTTTAACCTGTGGCAAAACTTTCGTCATTAACTTGCATTGTAATGTTTATTAGTTACGCACTCTGTATGATAATTTTTTTCCGCATAACTTTTTGTGTACATTTAGTAACATTGGGTACCATTTCTATAGCCCAAAGCAACTGCTGTACTTTACGTAAAAGAACAAAGCCTTTTTGTCAACCTTGTGAGCAAGTTTACATAACATTTTTGTAAAGAGTTAAGTTAAGTTGAGTTGGTTGCAGCTTACGATCCAACTCAAGGATTGTGAAGGTTATTTTGTGGGCGGGTCCCAAGAGAAACGGCTGTCAAATTTACGTGTTTGCACACAGAGACAGAGCGGCGATTTAGTAGAGAGATAGAGAGACACTTAATCAAATAAAATGCATTCCATCTCTTCCATCTCGGAGCGGGCTTTCAGTGCTGGTGACGATACCCAGCGCCTGCGCCGCCCAGAAACTCATACCATGTTCCTCAAGAAGAAGTCGGCCTCGCTCAGACCCAGTGTCCAGCAAATATTCTCGCCAACTCACCATTGCCCCCTGCTGACCCTCCCAGTGCGCCGCTCGTTAGCTCAGGCGTCAGTGCTTTGCACTAGCGCGCAACAGATGTGCGGTTCGGATTAGAGCCGGTGCCCTGGCTTCTAACAGTATCTTTCAGAAATCCTACATGCTCTACATGACGTAAAGAATGCCAAAAATATCGCTCAATATTAATATAAACCGATGGTAAGCCCTTTGGACTGACAAAAATTTAAAAAATATACCTTCTGGATTGTAGACGTGTTGAAAAAAGGTGTAATGGTAGATAGAGAGCTCGCTTATGCGATCATTCAAATGGTAGTACTGTACGCAGACGGGAGTTAAAGCAGCAACAGTTATTATAAGTTAAAAAAAACTAAACAATGGGTGTGATAACCAACAACAACAATGATCATTGGCGACCAGTGTTGTGATCGCGTATATAAAATGCAAACAATCTCGTTAAATATTATATATATATAACAGCGTCCTTCCCTAGCGCCAAGAATAGATGTGGATCTTGGTTAGATCCGATAACACCAGTAGGATCTGTGTCTCCATGGCAGTTTGCCGGACATCACGGTAGCCAGGCCAACGCTCTGTCGACTGTGCTACTCGGCGCCCTGGAGTCTCTGCCTACAGGTTAATCTGTAGGACTTTTATGAGCTATATTGAGAAGAGTTGAGTTGGTTAAGTCCAACATCAGCATTTTGTGGGCTATATTGTCGACGGGCCCCAAGACTGACGTCTGACAATTTTATGTGCTGCCACACTCGAGACAGGCCGGGGATAACATGACTCTTGTCTCAGTTGGTCACATTAGACTGACACCGTTTCATCTAGGGGGCGAAATCGCTAGGGCTCAAACCGCAGACCCCTGCGTAGGAATCCGATGTTCCACCCCAAAACGACTGCGCCCCCCAATAGGAGAAGAAAAAAAATTGCTTTAACAGGGCCTAGTTACTGAGCAGTATATAATTCTGAGCCCGATAGTAAAATGAAAAATGTTCGAGCCCAGACGAAACGTGCCAGCAATGAGATAATCAAATTGCAAACTTCTTAGTTCAAAATGCTGTTTTCACTGTTTGGTGCCAGATTGATTTCATTTAGCGGTGCGTCTTTTAACGCTGTCGCCTGGTTATTCTGGTTCCCGTTGTGCATTATTGTATCTAGCCATCATACAACGATCATGGGCAGCGCGCGTTGCATTCTTCCTTTTCATGATACGCATTAGTGTCAGGTTCTCTGTTATATCTGTATATCCTCAGACTTACCTTTGAAGCTTTCAGATTGTCGAGCGGTCGCTTTATTGCTTTTAGCCACGTGAATAAGCAATGCATATGCACTTTATTGTCCGTTAAGCACACCATTTTCATCTCTACTTTTTCCTATAGGAGTGGCTGTTATGTCTGCCTGTTTGTCTAGCTGGTAAACTGTTAGCATTCAGAAATCCAAAATGCTCTACATGACGAAAGAATGCCAAAAATATCGCTCAATATTAATATAAACCCATGGTAAGTCCCTTGGACTGACAGAAATTTAAAAAATATACCTTCTGGATTGTAGACGTGTTGAAAAAAGGTGTAATGGTAGATAGAGAGCTCACTTATGCGATCATTCAAATGGTAGTACTGTACGCAGACGGGAGTTAAAGTAGCAACAGTTACTGTAAGTTTAAAAAAAAAACAATGGGTGTGATAACCAACCACAACAATGATCAATAAATGCAAAGAATCTCGTTAGCGCCAAGAATAGATGTGGCTAGATCTGGATCTTGGTTAGATCCGATAACACCAGCAGGATCTGTGTCTCCATGGCAGTTTGCCGGACCTCACGGTAACCAGGTCAACGCTCTGTCGACTGTGCTACTCGGCGCCCTGGAGAATATTATGTGAAGAGTTGAGTCGGTTAAAGTCCAACATCAGCATTTTGTGGGCTATATTGTCGACGGGCCCCAAGGCTGACGTCTGACAATTTTATGTGCTGCCACACTCGAGACAGGCCGGGGATAACATGACTCTTGTCTCAGTCGGTCACATTAAACTGACACCGTTTCATCTAGGAGGCGAAATCGCTAGGGCTCAAACCGCAGACCTCCTGCGTAGAATCCGATATTCCACCCCAAAACTACCGCGCCCCCAGGAGAAGAAAAAAATTGCTTTAACAGGGCCTAGTTACTGAGCAGTATAAATTCTGAGCCCGAAAGTTAAATGAAAAATGTTCGAGCCCAGACGAAACTTGCCAGCAATGGGATAATCGAATTGCTAACTTCTTAGTTCAAAATGCTGTTTTCACTGTTTGGTGCCAGATCTGATTTCATTTAGCGGTGCATCTTTTAACGCTGTCGCCTGGCCATTCTTGTTCCCGTTGTGCATTATTGTATCTAGCCATCATACAACGATCATGGGCAGCACGCGTTGCATTCTTCCTTTTCATGATACGCATTAGTGTCAGGTCCTCTGTAAAATCTGTATATCGTCAGACTTACCTTTGAAGCTTTCGGATTGTCGAGCGGTCGCTTTATTGCTTTTAGCCACGTGAATAAGCAATGCATATGCACTTTATTGTCCGTTAAGCACACCATTTCATCTCTGCTTTTTCCTATAGGAGTGGCTGTTATGTCTGCCTGTTTGTCTAGCTGGTAAACTGTTAGCTCTCCATGGTACATGTACTATCCATTTTGTTGTCTTTCTGTCAACCATTTCTTGTCTGTCTGTCTGTATGTCTCCCTCTCTCTTTCTCTGTGTGTGTGTGTGTGTGTCTCCCTCCCCTCTCAAACACACGCATCCGAGACGTGAAATCGTTCTCCCCTAACACTCTTTTTTTAAATTTTGTTCTTAACTTAAATTTAAACGAAATGGGAAAAACTGTAAATGTATACTTGTCCATCTGGACCGGTATACATGACCCATGTATGACCGATGTGTGATTGATGTCTGATTGGTGTGGGATTGTTCGCTTGGCGTCTAGACGACTGACTCAAACTCAAACACATACGTACACACACACGCACACTCAATGTCACACACAAATCAATGTGTTATTCTCTAATTATTCCTGATCTGTGTCGCATCAGCGGCTGGTGTGCAGGGCCGCGCGCACACACACATACACACACACGCACACACATACACACGCGCGCGCCCACACATACACACACCTTCCTTGGATTGTCGGTTATTAACCTTTCTAATGTGCCCACAGGCCTCATATTCTATCAGGCAATCTATGTTTACCAAAATAACGTCTGTAATTACAAACAAGCTCGCTCTCTCTCTCTCTCTCTTTCTCTCTCTCTCTCTCTCTCTCTCTCTCTCTCTCTATGTCTCTGTACTTTTCAGAAGCATGCTACGTATTGTCAGCCGTATGGCCGTTGTTTCCCAAAGGCGACTTGGTATTTATATTTTAGAAATACAAAACAAAAAAGCAACACAAAAGACCTGTATCTGCACCTGGGCGTTTATCGTTACCTCTCTTCCCAACAAACTGCTCTTGTTTCGTTTGTGTGTTGTTCGGTTTTTTTTAAAGCATCTAAGCAAATTTAAACATTAATGAGCTGGAAGAAGCCATAAATAAGAGGGGAATAGGAAAAAGTAGAAAAGGACGGGGAGAAGGAAAAAACGGGATGTGGCAGATAACAAAAAATAAATTTAAAAAAAGTAAAAACCGGAAAGGATTTTATGAAAATGAGTCGAAAAGGTGAAAGAAGAAGGAGGGTGACTAGGAAAAATGAGAGAAGGACGATAAGAAGAAGAAGAAGAAGAAGAAGAAGAAGAAGAAGAAGAAGAAGAAGAAGAAGAAGAAGAAGAAGAAGAAGAAGAAGAAGAAGAAGAAGAAGAAGAAGAAGAAGAAGAAAAGAAGAAGAAGAACAAAGAAGAAGAACAACAACAACAACAACAACAACAACAACAACAACAACAACAACAACAACAACAACGGGAAGAAAAGGATGACTTAAAATGTAGAAGAAGAAGATTGAGGCCGATTAAATGAGAATAAGAAGACAATGAAATAGAGAAAGAGTTGCAAAGCTGCTCGCTGTCTTGATTGAATGGTATGATATGTAATGGATAGACAGTGTTTGCTCGCTTGCAGTAGGATCTTAAAGTGCTGAAATTAATGAATTACGTGTATACACATTTTCTTGAATATTATGTGTTTTATCTTGTCGGGATTCGCTGTCCTTTCCACATGAATCATGTTATTTCTCGCTTTGTCTTTGTCAATCGCTGAGCAACACTAGAGAATCTTGATGACTGATTTCCACAGCCAGTGTCACGCAGTGGTGTGTTGCAAAGAGAGCATAATTGCACTGTGGGTTGACAAAATGACATGAAATTTACAGACCAACCTGTCTAAACAAAGTGATTAGCAAAGAGTCTCTTATCACTACTTTGCAAGTTACGCT
>RQTK01000395.1:66981-70173 GCA_003991915.1 Elysia chlorotica
AAATTAGAAACAGAACTGCCTAAGAGATTCTGTTTTTCCCTCGTTTCCTCTTCTAGTCTTAGTCTTATTTTTTTTTTCTTCTCTTAGTCTTGCAATCCCTATTTTTTCCTTTTATGTTACACCTGCCATTTGTGTTTTTTGGGTTTTTTTAAACCTATGTCTCCCATTATTATATATTCATCTCTGAGCTACCTTTTGTTTCATCGATTTCTCACTCCATATCACTTTCTTTCAGGCTCTCCCGCTGTGCAGTCTTTTCATTCTTGTTCTCTACCTCCAAAACGCTTCCTTTCTATCCATATGCCCCCCTCCCTCCCTCCCTCTCTATCTATCTATCTATCTATCTATCTATCTATCTATCTATCTATCTATCTATCTATCTATCTATCTATCTATCTATCTATCTATCTATCTATCTATCTATCTATCTATATATCTATATATCTATCTATCTACCTATCTATCTATCTGTATTTCTATCTATCTGCTATCTATCTATTTATGTATTCCTATCTTTCTGTTTCTCTAACTCTCTGAATAAAACTGAGGTGCTTTTCGCCACATTACGTTTTGAAGATTGCCTGCGCAATGCACATTCAAGCTTGTTGACATTTTAATAATCTGTTTTGAAACTGCTGAGCGACAAGTCTCAAATAGACAACTATTATTTTGCTGTCAATAATGCTGTAAACTTTTGGTGTCTTTCAAGTGATGAAGTTGCTCTGCGCTTCTGTGTTTCTATTCCCTTAAACTTATTAATAACTTAATGACATGTGTTATGTTGGTAATAACAAATCGTTATACAATGATTTTTTAAAATAATTATGTTTATTTAAGATTTTCTAAGTCCTTCAGACGAACAAACAACAAACAGGTAAAGGTTGATGTTGCTAATGGTGGTGGTGGTTGGCGTGGTGGTAGGCGTGGTGGTTAGTTTTCTTTCCTTTTTTTTTTTTAAAAGAGTAGTATGTAATGTCTTTTCAAACTTCAAAAGGTAATACTTTATTTGGTGGCAGCAACTGTGTGTATATATCACACGTAATGGTTCGCAAAATTATAATAAGAAAGTTCATGTTAAGTATTCCATGCATTCGTGGTTTGGTTCTACCTGAAATATTCGGTGTCAAGAAAGCCAGTTGTTTATCTCTAGCTTATGTTGTGGTAGAATCTGTGGCATCCAACGATTTGTTTGGCGTGTGGACCCGACTCTGAGTGACACACAGCTGCTGCTGCTACTGCTGCTACATGTTGCAGCTAGTAAAGGTAAAGGTCTGTTTCTGAACGTTCAACATTAGCAACTATCGCGGATACATCCCAGAGCCAGATATCCTGGACTTCGATGATAACGTCATATACTGACAATGGCCCAACCAGTATCTAGCCCGATTCTCTAGCCAGGACCTCCTGCTTCGGAACCCGACGCTGGAAGTACTTTTGAACCTAAGTAGACCCAGATGGTCACTGGACTGGGTGACCCTCAGATGACCAGTCTGCTGCTGGCGTGGGTGATGCTAGATGATGTAAATTGACGATGCATTGTAACGTCAGTCTATGTCTGTATCAGTGAGAGCCGGGGGCTCAGTGGGCTAGTCTTCTGATTGACTAGCAAGGGGTCTGAAGGTTGAATCTGGGTTGGTTCTCCGTCCTGTGAAGAGTTCTACAGAAAACCTGCGTGACACAAAACTGATCAGAGATAGACGCTTTGGGCATTCGTTCTAAGAAATTAGAAATATGACGAAAACTTAATTAAACACTGGGATGTGAAAGATCACTTCTTCATAAAGTCTATCTTGTCGTCACTGAGAAACAGACTTCTTGTGTAAACAGCAATATTAGAGAGGCTCGATACTTGAGCAATACTGATAATCAATGTTCAACGTTCAAAGTTCTAGGACCTGGTATCGAAGAAGAATACGAGGGTGCAGATAATTTTAACACTTTAGTTTGAAAACTAGCTATCATGGTTGATAAAAAAAAAAAAAAGTTTTACGTGCAAGAATTGTTAAAGAGAATGAAAGAATAACAGGGAGAGAAACAAAAATAGAGGAGAAGATGGAGGTGTGAGATGGAAAAAGAGAGAGGGAGAGAGAGAGAGACAGAGAGACAGAGACAGAGAGCGGTAGAAGGACAATGGTAAATATACGAAAATGCATTGTGATGCCTTATTTTTTTCCACGATATTCTAGTTTTTTCACCATTGATGGTTAACATTTTGCCCGGACCTTAACTCAACATCTCTTCCTAAATGTCTTTCCTTCAGAGAATCATTAGAGTTAGTTCGATATAAAAGAACTGGGTTGTTTAACTGTTTTTATTTGTCTGTTTCATTTATTGAGCAATTTTTTTTATTACTGTCACCTGATGTAGGCGTCATGTTGTGTATTATACAATTTGTATTTGTTAAGAGCCGGGTCTGTTCTATTTTCCCGTAGCGTTATGCAACGCCATTTCCCCTGTAATTGAAGCAAGGAAATGGAATAGGACATAGTTGTTTCAAACAGTTATCATAACAACGTCTGTTTATAAAAGTCCATGTCAAAACATTTCTATTGTCTTGTCCCGAGAAATTTTGTGTGCCCTGAAATACACGCAGATCATTAATACCATCTGCATCTTCCAGCTATAGAGCCAAAGAATTAGTAGCAATGGTAAATCGCGCGCGTGTGTGTGTGTGTGTGAGAGAGAGAGAGTGTGTGTGTGTGTGTGTGTGTGTGTGTGTCATGCAACGTACTTGTCATTTTAAAAAAAAACTCGCGCTACCTAGAATGTAAATAATTATTATTAGTCCAAAAACCGTTGTGTTTGATGATGATTTAGACTGATGTGAGTTTAGGATGAACTAAAACAAAAAACAAAAAAGATGGAGAAAGATACGTATCAAGTAACCAGGCAAAGAGGCATGAGCTTAAAGTTGAATGTGAGGGGTCACCCAACTTTAAACTTGTATCAAAAGTATGCATACATAATTAAAATAACTAAAATTTTAAATTTGTACCCTGAGGTTCACCAAATTAAACATGAAAACATTTAGAAGTTATGCTCACCCTTCTGCTTCATTACGATCTAGACATCTAGTGTTGGAGGGTTAATCTAGTGGGTACCTCCATGACATCAAGTTAATTCTCTCCCTCACATCAAAACGGCTTTTATTATGGTGTTTGTGCATTAAAAAAAAGAAAAAATAAAATAATA
>RQTK01000395.1:77768-93189 GCA_003991915.1 Elysia chlorotica
AACCTGGCCACAGCATCGATCAGCGTCTGCAGTCCAATTTGGCGCGTGTGGCGAGTCTGCTCCCCGCGGGCCACCCTGATTGTCTGACGGTCTGAGCGCAGGTCGCCGGCCCAGCTGTCTCGCAGTCTTCCTGCTTCGACCTTCGGCGAGATGGCGAGCCCGCTAGGTGTATGTAGGTGTATGACATGTAGCCAGCACCGCGCTGACTGTATCGCTGCATCAGTGTGTGGGTGTGTGTGTGTGTGTGTGGTTGATTTGTATCGTTACATCAGTGTGTGTGGTTGATTTGTATGCTGCATTAGTGTGTGTGGTTATGGTCCGTCATTTTCTTCCAATGGAAGCTTATCAGTTTTACGCTGGCTGCCGCGGTATAACTTTGTGTATGTGTGTTTGAATCATGCACTGTTAGTGTTTTCTTTTGTTTTATGGGTTTTTTTTTTTAATTTTGTTGTTGTTGATTGTTTTGGTTTTGGTGCGGTTTATCTGTGCCCTCTTTCATTTTTAAAGCAGAAAGTGTAAATCATGTCCAAATCAATAGCCATCCAGACCATTTGGTTTCTTAAACCCAATACTCCCCCGCCCCCTCCTTCTCAAATAACCTCCCAATAAGAGAGATATGAATTGTTGACGTCCAGAATTATCAATCTTTTCATTCAACGAAGCAGCACAAAATAAAGCGATATACAAAGTGGTCCATGCCTGTGATAGCTATATATTTATCTGACAAGTGAGCACACAACCGTTTTCTCTGTTATCATTATCCCTCTGGTAATAGCTTAACCCTCCCCGTGCCATTATTTTCTTGTTTTCAACAAAAAAGAACAAACAAACAAAATAAACAAACAAACAGAAAGCGAATTAGAAATAACCGTCACTGTTTTCTTCTCAGCCTCTGCTCTATCCCTATAAATAAATCAACATCTCAAGACTTACAGTCAAATAATTTGCTCCATGCGAAATTAGTCTTTTGTGATTATTTCTCACTCTATCAGTCCTATTAAGTCCATCATAAAGAATTGTAATGAGTTAGATTGTGAGATTCCCATGGCTATTAATCTTTTGGTTTACTTATTTTTCACACAATTACAACTAACTATTAGTATTTCTATTTAAGCTCAGTATGCGCATGTTTATACACCAGATAAAGTTGATCTTCCAAAATGTTTGTTTCGTTTCGTGTTCGATCCAATTATTTTCTGTCAAGCTTTGTTCATTCAAACAAATCTTTGGTACTCTGCTTTGCTTATTTGCATTCGACCAGTCTCTTTCCCCATTATTCTAACGGCGTCGTTGCACTTTTACGTTATTAATAATAATAATATAATAATAATAATAATAATAATAATAATAATAATAATAATAATAATAATAATAATAATAATAATAATAATAATAATAATAATAATAATAATGCAGTTTATTTTTAGAGCTCCATATTCAATAATCTCAGCCCATGAGAAAATTTAAAATAGAATATCAGTTTGTGACATATAACATAGATAATAATGCATGTTATATCATTAGAAAACAAAACAAAAACGATCGAAGAAATAAGTTATAACCACTAATTTTTTTTTCCATATAGATTTTTCCCTCTTTGGCACCTCTTTCACCCCCCCCCCCCTTTTCCTGGTGTCTTTTCTACCTCTGTTCCCTACCAAGCCTAACCTCTTCCATGCTTTTTATAAACCCCTCTCTCTCTCTCTCTCTCTCTCTCTCTCTCTCTCTCTCTCTCTCTTCTCTCTCTCTCTCTCTCTCTCTCTCTCTCTCTCTCTCTTTCTCTCTCTTTCTCTTTCCCAGTGCTTATAGTGTATCACTCACACACCTCCCCATCTGCTGCTCTCTCCCATTCTCCCTGCCAGTGCGGTGTGTGTGTGTGTCTGTGTGTGTGTGCTTGCGGAGGTCAGAGAAAGGCGTTCACCCTGACAGCCAGCATGTGCCCTTGGCCCAAGCCTGGACTGGCCGATAGTGCGGCCCTGTCTGAGAGTCTCACTGGCTCAATACAAGCCTGGACTGGCCGATAGTGCGGCCCTGTCTGAGAGTCTCACTGGCTCAATACAAGTCTTGCGATAGCCGTGACCAGCAGGTACGGGAAGCTGCACCGGCGTAAATTACAGGTCTTTGCTAGACTTCCTCAGCTAGTGAGCGGTCAGAAAACCCCATGCTTCAGTGGTACATGTATGACTGTTTCCTTTGTTGTTTAACGTCCAACGTCAGCATAAAAAGGTTATATTGTGGACAAACCCTAAGACTGGCATCTGACAGTTTTAGGTACTGACACACTCGAGACAGGGTGGAAATACCTGAACTCCTGCTGGTCTAGCCGGTCACATTATACCTGGTGAGCGGTGTGATTATGTCATTTTTTCCGTCGCGTGGATCACAAAGCCTTGAGTGTGCGTCTGGCCAGGCCTCTGTGCGGATTAGTGAGGTCCCTGCATTCGGCTGCCTCGCCTCTCAGGCCACTGGGGTCAACATAGGCTGGCCTAAGGCCCTCAGCTCTACTTTCTACCTGGTTCTTTCTCGTAATACAACGTTGATGTAAGCTTACGACTCGTCTTAAATATGCTAATAAGGAGTCTTACGACGAGTTGTAAACTACCGTGACGTTGTACTTACCACCACTAATTTTCATTGTAGGAGACTAGCCCTCTTCTCGTGAAACGACTAATGATTCTACTTTACACTGAAGGGTCCCAAGACTATCGTCTGACAATTTTACCCCCTGCGTGCAGAAACGAGACAGTTTAGGGATGCCATGTCCCCCGTGTCTAAGCCAGTCACATTATGTTGACGCCCACCAGTAGGGAGCGAATTGAGACAAATTAATGTTGCTTGTTTGTGACAAATGCCGTGCCACTTGCGCCAGGTCTGTTTTATACCTATTCTTATAGTATATTGTCTGTATCGTCTTCGTGTTTTTTTTTATGCGTTTTTATTGTTTATATAATGCATACATTTTATTTCAGTATTTTCTAATGGAATTTTGCGAGATCCTTAAATAGAAACTTTGAACATAAAAATAGCATCTGCACACATTGAGGCAAACTTGATACTACAAAATTTTTTTTAATTATATGAAAAAGTTGCCATTCAGGCTACTCGAATTAAATAGGCCAATCAATAGCACACAGATCGATCAGCGTCTTATTATGCAGGGACTTCTAATGGAAAATTTTCAAGATAACAAAATTGAAACGTTACACAATTTTAAAAAACAAATAAAAGTCAAATAGAGGCAAGCCAACATTTGCCAGCCAAGGAGATAGCATCCATGTTATCTTTATGATTATCTACAGTAATGACAAAACGAAAACAAAATTAATAGTTTTCTCAACCTGTCTCCTTAAAGCATATCCTTTTTTCTCCTATTGTGCTCTCTTTCTTTCTTTCTCTGCTTTGCTCTCAGTCTATGTCTGACTATCTGACTTTTTCTCTGTCTGTCTCTCTCTGCCAATGTCTCCTTCTCTCTCTCCCTGCTTCTTTCTCTGTCTCTTTGTCTTCATCCCTGTCTTTATCCCTTTTCTCTCTCTGTCTCTCTCTCTCTCTCTCTCTCTCTCTCTCTCTCTCTCTCTCTCTCTCTCTCTCTCTCTCTCTTTCTTTCTCTCCCTCTCTCACCGAGGGAAGGCGTGTTTTTGGTTCTGCTAAATCAGCTGTTAATAAGCCGATTTCTGAATAACTTTGATCTTTTGGATTGTCAAAATCATATCTTCTCGGACAGGATAGTGTGGACATTCGCGCGGTGATTTCTATTTAATCATTGGACAATTAAATAAAAGGTTATTGGAGAATTCAGACAATACTTCGTCTAAATTAATTTTGTGGGTACTAATAAATTACTACAGTGAACTCATGTCAACCATAAACCAGTGGCGTTGAGAGATCAGCCTATTTGCCGGAGGCTGTCATAGATCGACTTCACAACCTGTAATGACAAAGCAAGTCTCCTATTCACCACACCATACAATGACTCCTGTCTCAGTCGATCACATTAAACTGACACCGACCCAACCAGTAGGGGGCGAAATCGCCAGAGTTCGAACCACGGACCTATTCCGTCGGAACCCTATGTTCTATCCCAGGGCCACCGCGCCCCCATTTGTCTGTGGGGATGTTGAAACTAACCCAGGTATGTCCATGTAAGACCCCTACAGTATCGACGCATACAATTAAAAAAATTAATTAAGAAGACCTCAAAGAGGTTATACATACATTATAGTTTATACCGACTTCAAACTACTACGCTGAATATTATGAAAAACATGAACCTCTCTAAGGAAGGGATTAAACGAGTTGAAAGAGTGCGTGGCCAATAGAGATAAGGAGGCAGCATCAATCAAGTCTCTCCTCGAAAATCAACAGCTTGACATTGATGCAAATCATGGAACTCTAAACAGCGCACACTACCGCCTAGAGAGTTTAGACAGAAAAAAGCTTGAGTATCAAGATCAATTCAACAGAAAAGAAAACATCATCGTGTATGGTCTAAAAGATGAAACTGTAGCGAAATAAACTAGTCCATCAAAGAAAAAACTGGCCTGCATATTCGACGAAAAGATCAGCGGAAAAATTCGGACCATGGTAGATCTAGATCGCACCCACCGACTGAAAACTACAACAACAACAAAAACAAAAACGTAATCCTACCAGTCATCGCGAGGACAACCACCTGACGAATAAACTCATGGTACTCGGCAAGAGGGGTGCACTGCGTGAATCTAATGTCAGTGATTCCAACGACCGCACTGTGCACCAGAGGGAGCGACTTAAAAGACTACCAGATAATGCCCAGAGAGGTTACTTTCTCAGAAAATGGAAACTTATCATTGAGGTTTCCACTTCCAGCATCAACCAGTCTCCTGCAGAAGGACGCCGCCAACGACAGCCAATCGTCGAATTTCCCATCACCACATGCACAACACTACTGCATAGAATCAAGCGGGCTTCTTGCCCAATTTACGTATAGTGTCTTACAAGATTGGTGGGCTGTTAAATAAAATCGGCGATATGTCGATCTTTGAATTCCTATACAACTTCGACATTGTTTATCTGCTTGAAAATTTTTTGGTGGAAGAAGATAATCTCCCCCATGGCTTATTTCAAGGTTACAAAAAAATTCTTCACTCCTGCTAGAAAGTTATCAAAACATGACCGCTCTTCAGAAGGAATCATCGTATAATAATTAATATCTGAGAAACTCTGTAGCTGTCTCTGTTGCGGAATTTAAAATCGACCTAGACAATGTCATCACATTGAAGTTTAACCTAGTCAAAGACTACACTCGCGATATTATTTTTATTAACAGCTTACATTCCCCTATACCAATCGCCTTATTATGCAACCTTAACAATGTGAGACTCAAAGATCACTATATGACTCTTTTGAAAAAGAAAAAAAAATCTGTACTCGTCAATTAAATTGCCTCTTTATGTAAAAACTTGAAAAACTCATTCAACTTTTGGCGAGAAGTGAAATCAATACTGCCTAGGAAAGGTTACTCAAAACAATATTAAGATTGATCAGTGGTATACTTTCTTTAAAGGCATTTTCCCGTTAAATAACTCAGAGACACTAATTTACTTTGAAGTGCATACTCCATTACACCCAATGATATGTGAACAAAGACATAGATGGTGTTGAAGTAAAGGCGACCATAGATTGGGTTAGACCTGGAACTCAAAGAAATGTTGAAATGCGGTAAAGGCCACATTATACTCGTATCATTCCAAAGGGTTGGATTTTATAGCAGCTTTTAGAAAAGGTTACTCTCCCATCAATCATACATTTACTCTCCATACCATGATAGTGAAACAGTTTTCTACAGGCAGAAAGCTATACGTTGCGTTCATTGATTACATTAAATGTTTCAACTCAATTAATAGACAATCACTTCTAAATATTTTGAATGAAAACGGGGTCTGAGGCAAACTAATGAATGTCGTAAAAGGAACATACAATCAAGTGTCATAAGCCGTAAGAAAGGAACTCAAAGAAATGTTGAAATGCGGTAAAGGCCACATTATACTCGTATCATTCCAAAGGGTTGGATTTTATAGCAGCTTTTAGAAAAGGTTACTCTCCCATCAATCATACATTTACTCTCCATACCATGATAGTGAAACAGTTTTCTACAGGCAGAAAGCTATACGTTGCGTTCATTGATTACATTAAATGTTTCAACTCAATTAATAGACAATCACTTCTAAATATTTTGAATGAAAACGGGGTCTGAGGCAAACTAATGAATGTCGTAAAAACAAAATACAATCAAGTGTCATAAGCCGTAAGAAATAACTTTGAAATATCATAAAATTTTGAATGTCCTTTTGGCGTTAGACAATGATGACTCCTAAGTCCACTACTATTCTGCATATCACAGAATTGTCACTCAATATAAATAGAAAAAAACAAGCATGGTACATGTGTCCAATTCTTACCAGACGCTGCATAATCAGACTTGAAGATTGGGACTATCAGTCAATATCGATAAAACCAAAATAGTAGTTTTTAGAAAGGGGACTACCTAAGTAAATATTAAAACTGAGTTTATGGAGATACACCACTCGAAACTCGTACAAATATCTTTGAAATAAATTTGTCTGGTATGAGCTTCACAAGTTGCACTTCAGTGCTAGCAAGCAAGGCCAAACAGATAAGTTATGAATTAACAAAATGTCTGAGAGCTTTAACATGTCAGGATATAAAAATATTGTTTAAACTCTTTGATTCTAAAGTACAGCCTATTCTCTCCTATGTCAGTGAGCTATGGGGTACTCGTGAGTACACAGAAATAGAGCAAGTTCATACTACCACTTTTAAACGAATCGATTCATTGCTCAAATACTGCTCTTTATGGAGAGACAGCTAGGTTTCCACTACACATTAATATTAAAATTCGATGCTTAAAATATTGGTTAAGACTGCTAAAAATGCCAGATTCTAGGATACCCAAACAAGCCTATCAGTGCTTTAAAAATTGAATGATAAGAAAGTCAAATCTTGGGTAACTGATATAAAACATATGTTATGTTCAAATGGATTTGGTCATGTCTGGATGTTTGAATGTGTTGGCAATGAAACTTCTTTCTGCAATGTTTTTAAAATAAGACTGTGCGACGTGTTAAAGAAACTTGGTATGCCAAGTTATCCAATAATCAAAGTACGGCATTCCATCCGTCATTCAAATCCTGTCTCTGTATTGGTATGTCCAATAACCGATTACCAACTAACCTACAAACTTCTTTCGCAAGACTTTGACTCGGTGTATCAGACATTGGCACAAATTCAGATATTCTAAAGATACTTCACTGCAATTGTGCCTAGTGTGCAATTTAGAAAAAGTAAATGAAAACCAGGTTCTAATGATTTGTAAAGCATACGATGATATTCGAACCATGTTCATCCCTTCCAAATACCATTCAATTAGAAATAGAAGCAGTTTAAGGTTAGTGTTCGTATGTCAAACAGTTATCTTTATTCAAATATTGCCATTTATTGCCAGCACGTGTTGAAACTAAAAAAAATCATTAATATAAGATGCCAGTCCTTTGTATGTTGAAGTTTCCTGATCTGTGTATGTTTATTTTTTTATAATATTTAGACCAACTTACCCAGTTTCCTTTAGCTAAAAACTACCAGTATTATTGATCAATTGTAAAATTATCAGTAAAAGTTAATACCAAAAGCTTCTAATATTGGATGAAAGGACTAGAAGAGCTAATCAAAAGTAAAATTACGATTCTGTTACTTCTTTCTTTCACATTGTAAAATCGTAATTCTTGTCATGTATTGTTTATCACACGAAAATTCTGAATCATCGAAAGTTTCAGAAATTGGATGAAAGGAATGAGAAAGCTAATCGAAAGTGGAGTTATGATTCTGTTGTTTTTTTTTTACTTCACATTGTAAAATCGTAATTCTTATCATGTTTGTCAAGGGTGAGAAGCCCAAAGAACCAATAAACACCGATCAATCAATCAATCAAGTAATCAAGCAATCAACCAATCAATCAATCAATCTCTCTCTCTCTCTCTCTCTCTCTCTCTCTCTCTCTCTCTCTCTCTCTCTTTACCATACCAAAATACAAACTACCCTCAGTCATTTCTCAATTTAATCCCCTCCATCATGTTTTATAAATAATGAATTAAATTTTGCCCCTGCTAGAAATTCCGGATGCAAATGTAACAACGTTTTATAAGCGTGCAGCAACTGTGTCAATTATTCACGTGGGTGCGTGATATGGAAGTCCATGCATTTCCACACAATAGAAACTGTCAGTTCTCACACACTTGTCATCATCAGGGGGGTTTGGAGGCTTTGTATTTACATTTTGCAACAACCGTGACATTTCATGATCCTTTACTACAAAGAGATAACATTGCTATGAAGCTGCCAAAGGGGCACTTTTTACCTGATCGTATTGTCAATGGTTTTCATCTCTCGTACCGGGTTTCGTTTTCAACTGTTTGACACAATAATTGAGTGCCATATCATTTTCTTCCACTTGGAATTTAAACATCTTTTCTAACATATCGACGTTAAAAGCAGCTGTTGGGTTAGTTACATGTTACTACATGCGTGACTATTAAATAATGAGTAAAATGGGGTGGTTTCGTATTTATTCACATTTCCTCCACTGCCACCTTTTGAGTTTTCTTTTACTCAGATACCTCTTTGATGCTTGTGTGTGTTGTGAGAGCTGAAGAAAATCGTGGTTTTGGGATTTCACGTTTTCTAAAATCCTTGTACCTTTTTATAGTTTTTCCTTAGTGGTATTCTGCTGATGCTCTGTTGTTGGGCGCCTGTTTTTGTGGTTAAGCCTATTACGAGCAACAAATAATCTATTCTTTCTAATTCAAGTATTTTTCGAAATAAGTAAGGTCTTTCTCACTCAAAAGTTTCCGACCAATAGATTCGGCTAGAGCCGAAATAAGTATGTCTGTCATTTCGAAAAAATCGACACTCGTCGAAATAAGGAGTTTAATTGTGACGAATCATCACGACTTCTTTAATAAAGTAATATGCCGCCTCCACAGAAATCAAAATATAGGCAATTATATTAGATTCTGTGTCCGCAGCACAAGTCTAATGAAAACTTCGTTCTGTTGGCACGCTGCTTAGTTTTGTATTGATCTTTGTCTAAGAGATTTCTTAAATTAATTTGCTCTCTCATGCATCATTTGTTGTTTGTATGATTATGAGATAACTGTATTTCTAGCGCCCAAGTGCTCAACACATAACAGAAGGGAGTATATTACTTATTGCCCCTCTTACTTCAGTGGATTCCGATAGTAGTTATGCCATGTAATCGAGCGTGAAAAATAAAGCTTTAAATATTTTTATTTTAATAAAAACCAGAAGTGACAGATACATGTTATGACTTGAGTTGTGAGAACATTAATCTTATCCATGTTTTTTTTTCCATATTCACTTTGTAAAAAAAACTCAGGTTATCTTAGTTTATTTGAAATTTTAAAACACTAACGCTTCTTAAAATTACGACACTCTTTCCTCCATCATGGGGGTAATTATTTTAGAGAAGAATGTTTTCACTCGAATCTTTTTCTTTAAACCCACAAAAACCAACAACAAAACAACTGAAACTCCAACCTAATATCCTTGTTCCCACTTCTCGCAAAAAAGTTTCTAATTTCCAAAGGAAGGAGAGGAAACTTGTATTTTTTTAAATATTATTTTACTGGATGGATTCTAAGTTGCTGTCGTAAATTGCTGTCGTAATTAAAGATGAAATTTTATATTCACGTTGGTTTTTTTTCTACCTTTTAAAGATTTTCTCCACAACTTAAGCTCTAAGAACAACACTGAGAGAGCATGCTTCTCGTTTATTTTCCACTTTTATAGTTCTTCTTTGGTACTAGTAATTATAACTCTTAGCTTTTTTTTTTTTAAGTATAAATCATTTCGTCCAATTTTTGTTCCTCCTTCTTTGTTTCTCCCCCTGTGACACTGTGTTCGCACAGCAGCGCGGGTTGTGGGGGATGGCCACACTTGCCAGACTTGCCAGACACACTCGGGATAGCGGGAATGAAAGCAACAAGAAAGAAACAAAGCCCAACTGAAAGCAGAGCTGCGGCACAGCCAGCCAGCTAACTGGGCCCAGGTCGTGACACCCCCAGCAGCTTTGCGCTCCGAAAATAAGACCGATGGTTTTTATGGAACATGTAACTTGCCGCCAGATCAGGCTGACATAGTCACTGGCCAGTTTTTTCTGCAGTTAGAGAGAATAAATAACAATACAAATCAATAGCATCAATAGAACACAAAATGTAGATCAACAGCAATACGTGTACCACATGCTGTGAAAAAGAAACATGGCTCGTCAAATGAAAATAGTTATTACATTAATTTGATTGTTGTATGGGTTTGCTAGCACAAGCATTAAAACGCTCTCAATATAATTATATTTTTAAATCAAAGACGCCTCTCATCCCAGCAGCTGAATGGTTTTGTGCTTGTACAGGTCGGGAAGACTTTGTCTGTGTGTAAATGTCTGTGTCTGTGTGTGTGTGTGTGTCCATGTGTGTGTCTGTGTGTCCAGATCTAGTCACATCAACAGGGCACGTCTTAATTAATGCGTTCGCAATAAAAATTATTTTAACTGACTGGATAACAAAGTATAAGTAAATTAAACTTAGAGCGTTCAGTTGTTGTCGTTAATTGTTTTTCATTTTGATATCGAATTTACCTCTGAAATTCCCTCTTTTTGTCTCTCCCTCTCTCTGCTGTTTATTCCTCTATCTCTCCCTGTCTCTCTCTTTCTTTTCTCTCTCTTCTCACTCTCTCTCTCTCTTTATATATCTCTCGATCTATTTATTTGTATATCTATCTATCTATCTATCTATCTATCTATCTATCTATCTATCTATCTATCTATCTATCTATCTATCTATCTATCTATCTCTATCTATCTATCTATCTATCTATCTATCTGGGGGACGCGGTGGTCCAGGGGTAGAACATCGGCTTCCGACGCAAAAGGTCCCGAGTTCGAATGCTGCTGGCTGTTGCGTTCCCTCCTGGTTTGGTCGGTGTCAGTATAATGTGACCGGCTGAGACAGGAGTCATGGTACCCCGCCCTGTCTCGTGTGTGGCAGCACATAAAACATTGTCAGACGTCCGTCTTGGGGCCCGTCCACAATATAGCCTATATAGTGCTGCTGTTGGACGTTAAAACAACAAAACAACAACAACAAACAAACAATCTATCTATCTATCCATCTATCTATCTATCTATCTATCTATCTATCTATCTATCTATCTATCTATCTATTTATATATATATCCATCTATCTATCAATTGATTTATCTATATACCTACATATCTACCTACAAATTTTTATAGCTATCAACCTACTAATCCATATATCCTTTAATTCTCTCCTTACAACGAATCTTAGTTTTTGTTATTGTTATAGGGTCAATATTTAACAATCATTTTGTTGGATAAAACAAAGATTAATACTGTTTGAGTCGGTGTCAGTATTATGTGTCCGACTGAAATAGAAAATGTATCTCAGTTTCCGCTCTAAAATTTACAGACTAGTTGGGATACTCGTCCACACTATTGTTTAGTCGCTGGTGTTAACAGTTTTGAAAACAAAAAGCTATGATTTCTCATTGAAACTATGCAAGTTATATACATGTGTTTGAAGGCCTGTCTAAGTGGATGTATTGGGTATTGATTTTCTATGTGAGTGTACTACTAGTGCAGAGAGAGTGTCGTGGGTAGGGAACCAAAGAGTCGTAACTCGAGCTACGACTTTCTGGAAGTAAATACATGTTAAAGCGCGTAGTGGTGCCCACCTCTTGTCAAAACAACAGATCTATAGCTTTAAAATTAAGCAATTTATAACACATTGTTTTTAGACGTATCTTACGTTCGGGATAATTTGCCTTCCACATGGGTGTAAGTCCAGATACGACTTTTTGATTTCAAGTATATATGCTGTTTATATCGTATGAGTATCATACGACTTTTGGGTTTCAAATGAACTACACCCAGCCGTGGATCCTTGGATTGTATCTTGACTTACGACTATTTGGGCTCTGAAAAATGTTCACGGCGTTCTATGCATTTACTTTTAGTTCTGTGAGATACGACGTTCGATATATTAGTTATATATGTACCCATTCCACGGTGATATGTGATCTTAGGGTTTCAGAAAATGTTTTTATCGTTTAAGTTTATTTTTTATTCTTGCATTCTTTTGAACATCCAGTTGTTGTTGTTGTTTGTTTTTTTTCCCATAGAATTAAATAAAATCTTATTTAAAAAATAGTAGGTTGTCTATATACAATAAAAACAAATTACTCCACCAGGTTTTATATTTTCTTCCAAAAGGGATCCTGGCAGGAACAACTAGACATTCCAGTTACACTAAACAATGCAAAGAAATCATGAAAAGAAACATAAAGCAAGATTTGCTGGACAGTGGGGCCATGGGCAAGACAGGACAAGCCGTGTTTAAACACATGAACTCACAAAAAAACAAGTGATAACATCAACTTCCTCCAGAAAAGATCAATCCACAATCTTCCGATTTAGAACTGGATACATACATCTGAACCTCCACCTAAACAGCATACAGCCTCAACTTGCCCCCAATGTGCCCGCTGTGTGATCACATGTGTGAATCGGTGGAGCACCAACTTTTCTTATACGCTCTCAACTGGACGACTTTAGAACATTCCTCCTCCCTCTGAGACCAGACTTCGATAAATCAACTACTCAACAGCTGAAGAAAACATGCACCTTTCACTACATGGTATTGGACCGAAGGGCGAAATTCCATACGCCATTTAACCAATTAACAACAACAAAAAACTACAATAACAACGTATATTTTCTAATCAATATCAGTTTCTTTTCAGTAGTCAACATTAATACCTCTCTAAATAGCCAATTGAGATAAATGCAGTTATATTCCCTCTTGAATGTTCACAAAATGGACATTCAGTTTAAACTTGGTTAATAGTGTAATACTTGTCATTGGCGCTACGTTCCTGTTGGAATTTTACATTTTTTATGGGAGACATCCAAGTTTGGAGAATATTTTACTTGTCAATAACACTTTCTTCGATCATGTTTCCCTTTATGCTGTTGGTGGAGTACAGTTGGTGGTATTTGAGGGGTATTTGTATTGTTTAAGGACAGGAGTTACCGTCGCCTTATTCCAAGAAGAAGGAAGATCGCACTTTCACAAGGATGGGTGAATATTCTTCATACGATTTTCACTCCATTCTGCAGCAGATGTGTTAGAAATCGGTTGTAAATATGGTCTGGTCCTCCTTGGGTTTTGGCAGTGGCGTTAAATATTGCTGCTGCCCTTTGAAAGTGCTGTTGAAGCAGTCTCTGTCCCAGCACTTGTCGCCCGCGCAATGGTTCGACGCTTTTGGCGATAATGTGATATACCTACGGTCGCGCTGGTCTGTGTGAAAGTTCCTTCGTGCAGAGTTTCGAACCCTTCAAGTGACTTATTCTTTTCACTTGGGACATTCTTTCGAATCTGCCGTATGTGGACCATGATTGTCTAGGAAAATAACACCAGCTTAACAGTTTTTCCTAGTTTATGATTCGATGTGGTAAGAAAAAAAACGGTGACATTAGAAGCAGCCCATTTGTTTTGGAATGTGGAGGTAACTTTAACGGTCAAGATTAGTAACCAATTTTAACCGCCTTGTTGGTGGCATTGAGCATTGAGGTAACGACGAAGGCGTTGGTCTTGATCTGATCACCCCCTCCCATCAGCACAAAAATACGTTGAAGATGGGTGGCTGCATCGATTTCTGGTACTATCTCTTCCTCTCTAGTCGCAAGATCGAGAGATCTTACTACACCACTGGAGCTGTCCAGGTTTCCGTGAGCTTTCACAGTCACAAGGATGTCGACAAGTGTGTTTATCTTGACCAAGAGGACACCAGAAAGAAGCATTGTGATGCTATTGGCTTCACCCACAACACTATTCGGCGATTTACCAATAGAAAAGATGCTGCATTTAATCACGTTTTTTGTTGTGTTTTTCTTTTTTGAAGCTAACATCCACAAGTTGCGATCAATTATTTTTGGCACTGAAATTGAAGAAACTAATATTGTAGAGATGGCACAAGCTTTTTCTTATCAATACAAATCACCAGATCAAACAAAAATCTTCTTTAAAGTTTGGGTTCTGTGCACATAAGCTTGAGCGGTCTATGAAGACAGATTACAACGAAAGTAAAACGCAGTCGTCAATTTTTTTTTAGTCTCATGAAGTTAACAGTATGACATATAGCTGAGTTTCTGCACAATTATTATATTGCTGACATCAGCACATACGCCAAAGTGGGAAGCGAGTTTTTCTCCTGTTTAGAGCCAGCAATGCGCCTCTGGGGATATTATTCTTTATCATTAAGCACGTCATCCATGTTGGTGAGTCATACTGGTGTACTGGTGCAACTGCGCTCGTTATGAAAGCCAAGCTCGTTAATTCCGCTTTACCTACAATATTGGTCAGTTCTGTAATAGCTACGGCTGCATGGATAGTTAGCATTAACTTTGTGCAGAGAGCATAATACATAGTACATAGAAACCCTCTTTAGGATATCTCTTCATACCCCCCCCCCCCCCAAAAAAAAAAAAAAAAAAACCCTTCTTTTTTTGTTCTGCTTGTTTTGTTTTGTTTATTGTTATTTGTTTGCTTTTTTATGTTTTATAGAGATGATCATATTTTCTTTAGTTTTATCCTTTGAATTATTTATATGAAAGATCGGCACGCAGTCGCAGATTAGTAGTAGTAGTTGTAGTAGTAGTAGTAGTAGTAGTAGTAGTAGTAGTAGTAGTTGTAGTAGTAGTAGTAGTAGTAGTAGTAGTAGTAGTAGTAGTAGTAGTAGTAGTAGTAGTAGTAGAGTAGTAGTATTTGGGGGGGGGGGCGAGTTGTGTGTCTTTTTTGTTGTTTTACTTTAAGTTTAAAGTTTAACCATGATGGTAGCTCTGCACAATATCTGATAGGGTCTCTGTACACTGTATAAGTTGTTGTGAAACCTAATCAACATAGGCACAGTACAAGAAGGGAAAAGGAAAGTCAGTAAAACCTATGGTAACCGCACTCAGAGAGTGGAACATGTACCAGAGGTTGCACCAGGATGATTCTGCGTATGTGAGTGGGGATAATTAAAGCGGTAGCTTCCTTCTTTAAACTTAAGTACAAAGAAATATGTCTCGAGGTTGTCAAACGTCTTAATTTCAATAACGAAATAGAGTGAGCACACGTCCCGCTAGCTTCCTGTATCAATAGCACTGTGAGCTCTATTCTGTGTTAAACATCTCACTAAATCTTTAGTCTCTGGTGGTACATTCCAAGTTGGACGAGTCCAAATCCTGAAATGGAGTGAGAACAGATAGAACAGACAGACAGGACAGATA
>RQTK01000395.1:94965-111422 GCA_003991915.1 Elysia chlorotica
GTCGTGACAGTTGTATAGGTGCCGTTAGGCGAATCTTATGAAGAGATACTGATAGCGTAGGGGTTAGAGCGTCGGCTTCAGACGTCCAAGTTCGAGCCCCGCACTATTGGCCACGTTACTTTTTAGTGATTGGATCGCTGTCAGTATAATGTGAGCGGATCCGGACATCCCGCTCTGGAACTTCCTGGAGTCAGTGTCGCTTTCCTTGATCAGTTTTCTGATGCTATAGGGAACAGAAACCATTACGTAAGTCGTTCAAGGCTAGAGCGTGCGACTTTTAATCAAGATGTTGAGCTTGAGGGTTTGATCTCACTCACGCATTTTTGTTATGTTGTGTGTGGTCGCGTCATTATTATAATAATGTGACCGGCCATAACCGCTCTGGGATTCCGTGGCCGTTTGGGATATTCCCTGAGAAAGTAGGGAGCAGTGCATCGCCGGGGGTTCAAGAGGATGCTATAGTGCCCTGAACAGAGAGCGGGGGGCGCCCTGTTCGAATCCCTTTTAACTCACCAAGCTCCGTGAAGCATTCTATAGGAAACTCAGGAGGCTTGATTCAAATGAAAGATTACCTTTCTTTCCCCTATTGTTAACAATGAACCAGATCGCTCAGTTGGTGATTTTCTAATTTCTTATTATTATTATTATTATTATTATTATTATTATTATTATTATTATTATCACTTTTTTGTTGCGTAAACCGAAGTCAATATTTTTTATGTGTTTTTTTTTCCAGTTAATCAACAGACTAAAGACTTTTAACTGATAATTTATTCTAAATAGAGAATCTTATAGGCAGACCTATTTATATTGTTTTAATACTGAACACAAATAGACGGAAAGAATGGCCTTGTTATTTTTTTTTTTTTTTTTTGTAAAGGACGCCTCACTTTTTACCACCTCCATAATCCACATTATAAAAAAGAACACAAGAACAGTATAAAATGCCTTTACGTTGTTTGTTTGCTGTTGTTGTTGTTTTTTTTAATTCCGACGAGACATGGAAGCAAACGTCCTTTGTATTAGAAGAAAAAAAAAACCGAACCAGTTTTGATTTCCTATTTTATGTCTGATCAACAGTAAAGTACATTTTTTTTTAAATCCAATAATTTAATTTATGTTACATTATATAGATTTCATGAGGAAAAAAAAACGAAATTAGAAAATCACCAACTGAGCAATAATAATAATAATAATAATATTTATACATCTACCAAGCACTTGGAGATGTTCTTCAGCCGCCAAATCGAATAATTATTTTAGCTTTGGTGTCAAAATCCTTTTATCGATTTGTTTCACCATTGATTCTGAACGAGTATATCTTCGAGACTTTGATGTTGAGCATGTATTATACATTTAAATTCTTTTTTTTTCTTCTTTTCGTTTTGTCGAATAGGTGAATTTGCATCATTCATTTTGTTTTGTCTGATGAGTAGATTTATAGAATATCATGTAGGCCTATCCACAATCCAGTCTAATTTGCCGGGTCCTTTTTGTTTTAAATGCTACATTGTAATAATAATCGTTCTCTTTTATTGTTTTATTGTTCATTAGGCCTCTCGCTCATCGGAGAACCGACAAATCTCGATGATCCGAGCTGGTGTGACAACTTGACCTTCAGCAACAGCTCAGGTACATCCACATCTACTGCTCACTCGAGGATCTGCGTCTAGTAAAACGGCCCCCTCGCCTCCCTCGTACACACCAGTCGCGTGTGTGCACCTATACAATACGTGCACACGTAAGCACACACACTCACTCACACATTCACCCTGAGGATCCCCGGTTGATACGACTCGCGAGCGAACGAGAAGATCTTGATTTCGAAAACAAGGAAGGAAATTTATACTGGAAATATAGCTTAGAACGGCGAGGTCAATCTGACGTTTGCTGGAGAGAGAGAGAGAGAGAGAGAGAGAGAGAGAGAGAGAGAGAGAGAGAGAGAGATGGGTCGTTTCAGAGTGAGGGGACTAGGGAGAGCTGGGGAGAAAAACGCTACAGTGGGGAAGGGTGGGGGGAGGAGAATTGTCGGCTGTCTGGGTCTGCGGAAAGAAGTGGTAAAAATCGTCGGCCACTGCCGTCGCGGAGGTGGATGGCACGTCGTGTCTCTCTCGTTCACCCACTCCGCCTCTCATGCTCTCCTCCCCTCGAACACCTTCTTTCGTCTCTGTGTGACCTCTCTCGCACGCTCAATCTCTCGCGCTCTCTTCTCCCCGCCGTGTGTCAATACAATTTGCATGATGTGTAGTCTAGACGGGGAGGATGGGAACCTGGGACTGCGGTTTGCCAGGCCAGGCTCAGCCAAGGCCTCTGCAAGTTCGCATTGAGGCCACTGTTCACCAATTCAGTGTTCTGTGGTCTCACACTCCACAGATTGCGCTTGCACAGACGTCTGTTGTGCTTGCGAAAGCGACCGCCTGTCTGCCTGTGTGCCGTAACTCGAATGGTACCGTCTGATAGTCTTGTCTGGTCTAGGCCGCGGTACATGTATTCTTCAGTTGCGCAGAAGACTATCTGGATTATATGTTCTATTAGATTATATATATAAACCTAATGAATAATACACTTATATCACCGGTATTTCAAAAAGGATTAGACAAGAACGAATGAAATCAATTTTGTTCGTTACTTTTCTGGATGCTTTGGCAACCCCACATGCTTTGATCGCTACTCATTTACATCGGACTCTTCGCTCGTTTTATTGAGCGACTTATTCTGCAAGGTAAGGATAGGTGTCTGGATAGCTTTTAAAATCTAGAATAACATATAAACTCCTGATTTAGATCTAGAATTTACACATAGGCCCTTTAAAACAAACTATATAGAACCTAATCTAGACCTATAGAGTATCTAGAGGTAGATTTAGGTTCTAGATCTAGACTCTATATCTCGATCAAGATTTCCTCCAGGTTACTAATCTAGATCTATCGAGTTTTCGAGGGGGTTAAATCTTGACGATAATTTTAATCTGAACAACTAGGATCTAGATCTAGATCGAGATTTAGGTTCATGAATCATAGTCCAGATTGGATGTCGAATCCTACTTTGGTAGATTTCTGGAACAGACATTCTCAGCATGATTTTGTTTTAAAAACGTGTAGATCTAGATCTACATTAGCCAAGTCATAAAATCGTCGATCAAACCTTGGGACCTAAGATCGAGAGAGATCTAGATCTATATGGCTGTAAGCTACTTAAACATTCGTAGAGAGAAAAAAGTCATCCGATTGGAGTGGATCTGAGTCTTTGGAATCTAGATTTAGATCGAGACATAGACCTATTTGATTTTAAAAACTCCTTTATATATCCAGGTCTAGATTTCTAAAACTATATGTATGGAGTTGATCCACCCAGTCCGATTTTTTTGAAATTATGTAGGCCTAGATATGGAAGCTTTGTGGATATAATGCATCTGAAGAGTAAAGGGGGGAAAACGACAGTGGTAAAAAAAAAAAATGGTTTTCCATGGCCAAATTACTCCCTTGCTAAATGTCGTTTTAACTGTAACTAATTATGGCTAAAACGACCTTTGTCTATTATAATAAAGGTCTTTTAAAACAGCATCCTGTGACAGAAATATAGATTCTCTCTAGACTTTCAAACTTTGAAATTTTATTTCCTCTAAACGTAGAATCTGTGACTACCACATTTGTCCCCTACAGGTGCTCTTCATTTGGAATTTAGAATATATATATATAGTCCTGGGTCTCTAGACCTTTAAGCCTATGTATAGACCTAGATTAATTGATATTTTGGTGTGTTGTAAATTTATGACTGGCTGAGCATCTGCTCATATATTAATCTTGACATCCAGCTGTTATGTGCATTTCTTTTTTCACAAAAAAATATGAAGTCCCTTCTTACCTTATGAGTACTGTTCTAAAATTATGTATACATTTTCAGATGTTTAGTTATTACTGGTATAAAAAATGGGGATGAAGTAGATCTAATTGCGATTTTCAAAAAAAATGTTGTTGGCATATGAAATAACAATGAGGAGGTGGTAATGGTGGAGAATAAAATGCAGTATTTTGGTTTTATTATTCGTGATACCCTAGGTTTCAGTGAAAATAGACGGAATTACTAAAATTACTTAATGTCCTCTCCTTTGTGCCTAAGCATTATTCTGTCTGTCCCTCCCTCCGTCTGTCTCGCTGTTCTCTCTCCTTCTCATGCATGTGTGTTTACTGCTCCATTCTGTGCCAAGACAGAACTCGGCATTTCTTCATTCAAATCTTATCAGGCACTGAAGCAGTGACACCTCTTGCAAAATCCAGATATTTAATTTAAAAATTATTGCTTTGTCTCAGCTCTAACATTTTTTTTTGTAGTATACCTAGCTGTGGAGTGGTGGAATCTCTTTTTTTATGATAACCATTCTTACTTGTGTTTTTTTTAGCAGAACGTGCAGTTCTTCTTCTTGTTATTCACTTCTCATTTTTTGTTATGAATGTTATTTTAAAAAGAGAGAGAACGAAAGAAATGCATGTACTTGTGCAAAAAATCGTGCTTTTTCAACAGTAAGGTGAACGTTTTGTGGCTTTGGATGAGTGAGTCAAGCTCCAGTCACCATTATTCTATTGTGTGCGTGTTATAAAAGCTCTACCAGCTGCTAGTTGTCACTGGATTATCCCAGCACTGTGTGCAGACCTAACACAAAATCTGCACATTCATTGTAAAAAGATGTGCTTTGTTGATTTAAACAGTAAAGGGGGGCGGGGGAGTAATCAGCTCAATAAAACAGTAAATTTTGGTTGCTTTTCATGTGAGCAAAAGTAAGCTCCCAGTGCAGAAATCTGCTCAATAAAACGTTTAAATGCTGCTTTCTTTTGATGTGAGCAAAGAAACCAGCTCAATAAACCATTAAATGCTGATTGCTTTTGATGTGAGCAAAAGTAAACTCCCAATGCAGAAACCAGCTCTATAAACCATTAAATGCTGGTTGCTTTTGATGTGAGCAAAAGTAAGCTCCAAGTGCAGGCTTTAGGCGCCAGGTGTTTAACACGTGAGCGGTGAACACTCTAACTTCTCCAGACATTCCGTGGGCTGGCTCTTTATATTTGTCTTTTTACATGTATCTGCAAACTTGCTGATCAGTGCGTTACTTTCTGCGGGAACCTCATACTTGTCAGCAATGTTCACTCAAAGTTAGTGCTCTCTGTTCCTAAAGAACGCCATTCAAAGTAAAATAACAATAGTTATTACAATTTAAACAAAATTATTGTTAATGAGGCAAAAATGTAGTCCCTTATTTTAAAGTTCTATCTACAAAGATATTTCAAGAGATGAACTTTTTGTTTTACTACGATTTAAATATTGCCACGGTCTGTAAATTCATATCCCTCTAGACTGTCATAGTGTATTAATGACACTATTAATTGGTTTTAAATACTTTTCTCGCCATTCTTTCAACCCGTTTTCTCTATGCATCCCAATCCATGCCAGTGCCCCCCCCCCCTTTTTTTTTTTTTGTTTTGCCATAAGACTCAGCAGTTCAGACAAACATCAGGTCCAGTACATGTACGAACACCTGCCCAAGATGGTGTGTTGGCAACTTGCTGCTCCGAGAAAAACGATAACGGCTAGAAGCTGTGCGTCTGTGTCAGTGTGCAGACAGCCAGGTCTAGATGCAGTAAGGCATGCCACAGGCCACAGGTCCAACGCATGAGACATGCTCGACGTTGGTCAGACCAAGCTCTGAATACACCATAATTACCTTGAGGTCCACGGGGTTATGAATAGGACAACATGGTTGCTCCTGGTTTTGTTTGTTTGTTTTTGTGTTGTTTTTCTGGTTCGGGTTATACATGTACATGTACTGAGAAGAGAGAGAGAGACAGAGATATGTTGCTCTTGACCAATATGTATATCTAGTTGATTTGTTGTTTGTTTTTCCGCCGCCGTCCATGGCTCGATTGCAGTGCTATAGATGCACCTGGTCGGTTTAGCTGAAATCAGCCAATTGTTTGTGTATTTCTAGTTTTCACAACGGGAAAATATTATGGAGAATTTCTTACCTTGCAGTAGTAGTAGTAGTTGTTGTTGTTGTTGTTGTTGTAGTAAAAGTAGTAGCGGTAGTGCTGTGGTTATGATAAGCACACTTATCGACAGCAGTAATACGTGTAGTTATGATTGAAATAAGGTAACAAAAGACGCCTTATTTTCCCTATTTTGTTTTTAATCATACAAATTCTAATAATAATAATAGAAGAGTTGGTACAATATAAATAGGATACATGCATTTATTTCACAAATGCATGTATCCTATACTAGTGGCAAGGTGAAAGGAATGAGGACAAGCATGAGGGAAAGAAGAGTAGACTGGGTAGAGGAGAGCATAGGTAAAAGGAATGTGGGCTCTTGGTGACTTGGTGGTGATTGAGATGCTCTGATCTTATCAACGCGCCCTTTTCTCTCTCTCTCTCTCTCTCTCTCTCTCTCTCTCTCTCTCTCTCTCTCCTGTCCCTTCACCTCTTGCGCTGTTTTAAAAGCTATTTCCATCCCACGGAATTGGAATGCTTCTCTGTAGTTAAGCCGGACCCAGTGAGTGCGGGGCTCAGACAGGCGGCTGCGGTCAAAAATAATATGGGTCGCCGCGTTATCGCCATGTCTAGACAGCGGCTGACGTACCGCTCGTGTGACCATTTTCATCTCCAACAGCTGGAGAAAAAATCACGGACTGAAAGCGTAATGGGTTTTATGATAAATAGAAGAGTTGGTACAATATTGCCGCGCCTTAGTTTCGATTGTATACTCATTGCACAGTTATGATTAATTCTTCACATGAGACTCGAACTCTCTCCCTATCTCTCTCGCTATCTTTCTCTCTCTGTTTTAAATATTTTAAATAAAGCTAGCTGACTATTTTCATTTAAAAAGGAAAAAGATGTGTTTATTGATTTGTTCTTATTCTGAATGAAAAAAAAGAGCATTACCGCATTCACAACATGCCCTTTATAGCTATAAATAGACAAAACTAAACTAAAAACGCCGAGAATGGTACACATATTTCTATTTTGTTTGTTTATTGATCCGTAGAACGTTAAGACAAACCACGATAATGTTACCTTTCTTCTAGGCTGTGTCATGTAACAGCTTGTGGGCTTTTCTAAATTCTATGTGTGGCAATCCATTGATGTCCACGCCTTTGCCGCCTGTTCCATTAGTTGATGTTTACCTCTATTTTTCGCTCTGCATTTTCTTTGTATGATATGAATCATTAAATATTGATCAAGTTATTTCGTATAAACCAACAGCCTCAGTTGCATTTTTTTTTTCATTTTCTATGATTCAAGATTAAAAATTCCTTTATTTTCTTTTCAGTAATTTAGTGCGGGATCTTCTCTTGGTATACGTCTTTTTCTCTTTGTGTGTGTGTGTGTCTCTCTCTCATATCTCAAACACGCATAATCAGGAAAACAACTATGAACCAGACTAGAAGACGCAGAATTCCAAGGTTTTGATGTGAGCTGTGTGAACAGTTTTAATAAAAGTTAAGTTTGCTTTGCTTGTGGCAGAAAGGTGAAATTTGTTATCGTTGCTTTGTTTCTTCAATGTCCCCAGCCCAGCAAGTGATTTATGATGCGTTCGAAAATCGTTTTATGAGAAAAACAAGATACAAACTCTGCTACCGACAGCGAATTGTTTCATGCTACGTAAAAGAAAAATATATTTTTTAAAATTCTCAGAAACATTAACTGCACACCTCTACTAAATTAGCTGGTTGTGTATATTAGTTCTATTATCTAACAACTATTATTTATTCGATCTCACATTTTATACATTTTCAGCTGTTTTTAGTGGGACTACACCGGCATTATTTCCAAAATGGATTATAAAATACCGATTAAGTATGACAGAAAACCCAGAGCTCCCAGTGCATTCACGTGTTCATGTTGTCTTTTACATATGATTACTACTACTACTACTACTACTACTACTACTACTACTACTACTACTACTACTACTACTACTACTACTACTACTACTACTACTACTACTACTACTACTACTACTACTACTATTACTACTATTACTATATTACTACTACTATTATTATTATTATTATTATTATTATTATTATTATTATTATTATTATTATTTGATTTGGTCCACTTTGATCGATAGTAGTATAACTGTTAGCATCATCATCAACTTTCGTTTACTCATGATCGTTCATTTTTATCAGATAGTCCCGTAATTTATCTACATTCTTATGGTTCTTTACAATCATCAGTCTCAATTGCGACCCAGACCTGTCTTGATTAGAGTTATGTTGCCGTGAAATGTCTTTTTACTTTGAACTTTTGAAGCTTAAGTCTGAAGTCTGCGAACGGGAGTGGTAGGCAGGACAGATGCGATAACAGTTTGGTCGTCTGCTGTCTCGTGGCAAAGTCGGCCAGCTGTCTGGAGTGTCTGTCTGGCTCGTTTGGCTTGGTCTGTCTAGACAGAGAAGTACACATTGCTTAGTGTGTGCTCCTCTGTCTAGACAGTGCTAGCAATATAAGCCTACATAATTTAGGTTACATGACACCGGGATGAGAACCTGCCACGAGCCACAGATTCCAAATACCATTGGGAATAATTATGGGATCTAGGCTGAAAATGATTAGACGTGATTCAACTAATAGCCTATGGATATGTGTCCCTCTAATTTCTCAGATTCTTTTTATTTAATACCTGTATCAGGAAGTCTGGACTATGATGCCTACCAAGATATGGACACTGCACCACTAACAGTACAAATAATTCGTGTCTAGATCGATACAGTTTTGGAAGTTTGACTTAAGTAAGTTGAGCTTTAGTTAAAGTTTGGCTTTAAAATGCTTTGGGCATTTTAGTATGGTCTGTCTAAAGTAATGTGTGGAATTAAATCTTGGCACTTGTAAAATTAACGCTCTCTGCCTGATGATGACTGTGTCGCTTTTTAATATTATGATAATTAAAAAAGTTTAATAATTGTAGAAGTAGGAGAAATAATAATATTGATAAATATTTAATGATAATAATGATGGAGCCAGATGTGGTCATTTAGAACTGCTAAGCCTTCTCTGTTTTTCCGTCTCTCTCTCCCTCTCTTGTTAGCCTGGCTGGTTTGGAGAACTGAAAAGGGGTTTTATACATGTTCTTGTTATTCCCCTTTTAACCATACCATTTTGCGCGTGGGAATTCTTGTAGTTATCTCCGACTTGATCAACCTGGGATACAATTATGATCTCTTTATGATCTTATGATTGTTGTATGATATCTCATTGGTATTTTTTTTTTATATAAAAATCTGTACATTTCTCCCGAGTCCTTTTAATTTTGTGTGCATGCATTTCAGTTTAGTTTTATTAATTTGCACGATTGGGAAACATGATAATCGAAAATGGTATTGCAGAATTGTATGCATACAGCAAAGTGCTATGTGGCACTTGAAAGTAACTTAAGGCCCGTGCAGTATAAGCACCAGAGTGTCGAATCTCTTGCAAAGCAGGTGTGATTTCGCCTTTTTTTCTTTATCTTATCTTTCTTCTTTTGTCTCTTACGAACCATGGCGCCTGAGAGAGAGAGAAAATGTTTAGAAGTACTGATTGAGCATAGTTTATTATTATTTTTATTATAATGCACCAGTTGTATAATCTGCGTGTCGAAGAAACATATTGAGTGTATATGTGAGTTATCTTGATTTGTTCCATATTTTCTTTTCTTTTTTTCCTCATACCTTATCTTTCTTCTTTCTTCTTTTACGAATCATGGCGCCTGAGAGAGAGAGAGAGAGAGAGAGAGAGAGAGAGAGAGAGAGAGAGAGAGAGAGAGAGTGGCATGCAGACAAGGTTTGCGTAGCCCATCAGTTTTAGGCACAGCGAAAGAGCACAGAGCGCTCGCTGCTGCCACTGCAGGACTTGCTATTCTAATTACTGTCTAAGTTACTGACCTGCCCTGCACCGCTCCAGCAGCCTAGGTTTTTCTCATTCCTGGAGGCCTTCCCACGCCCTCTCCCGCCCAATGACTCCCAGGCTCGCGTGTGCCCTGGCATGAAGGATTGCCCCGTCTAGACAGACTGAGCAGGGCACACAGCCAGACAGGCAGACACTGGCAGCCAGCCAGGCAGGCATGGAGAGAGAGAGGGTGGGGGGGGGGCAGAGGGGGGGGGGGGGGGGGGGGGGGGGGGGGGGGGGTGCGCTCCTGTACCATAGTCTGTGTAGATCTGGAGGTTTCTTCCACATGTTTCTTCTCGGTTCTTGTGTTCTTTGGGTTATGCGCAAACATCAGATAGTGAGACACATCCAGCGCGATCTACACGCAGCTATTTTAAGGACAAGGGTTGTATGTTGCCTGTTGGTTGACTCGTCCCCTGGTTGTGGGTTACCACAGGCTGCACACAGCTGGCCAACACTCGGGGCACGCACCCGCACATGCAGCAACTGGCAGCTCTCGCTCTAGGCAGGCTCCTTCGGAAGTTGTTTGAGGAATGTGAAAAACAAGTCTGTAATGGTCAAAGTGTGTGTTATAGAGCGAGAGAGTGAGAGAAATATTTACATAATTATGGAGAGACTTATTGCATGCCCTGTTGTTTGCAGGGTGTTTTTTTTTGGCTTGACAGATGAAACGATTTGATGCTGTAAAACTCAGTGCAACGCCTTTGATTGGTGTTCACAATTTTCGGCGGATAAATAGATCAATACGACTTGTTTTTTCTTCAATCTGTTTACGTGTATTCAGTACGTATGGTTAACCTTTTTTTTCTGTCGAGCAGTTAAACTGCATCTATATTTATATCGGTCTTTACGGTCGTTTTTTTTTTTTTAGACTTATCAAAGTTCGCATACACTGATGGAGAATGTTTTTTTTTCCCCATGATGGGACTTGGGCATTTAAAATTCAGTAAACCACCATTTCCCCCTTCATGTTTTGTCGAGCTAGCTTGGACCTACGGACCAACTCCCCTTTCTCTTTATTACTTTATCTCACTCACTCTCCCTATTTCTCTATTTCTTTTTTTCCCCTAATTTATTGACTACCTTTCGTTTTAGAAACAAGATGTTCTTCTTCTTTTCATCACATACTTTTCCCCATATTTTTCTCTCTCCATCACTGGCCATATCACACCCAGTATAACTCTCTGTTTATTTTGTGTGTGTGTGTGTGTGTGTGCGTCCTACACTAATCAATCGAACCTAAGCTCACGCGCTATCGACGTAGATCTGGATGATAACCGTTGAGACACTTGGAACGATTCTTACAATCAGTACTTTAATCTTATCGCGAGGCTCTGTCTAGACTACCGACCTATTATATTTGGACTGTGGCTCGTACCTACCCTTTTATCCGCAGTCAAGGTCAATGCTTGTCTAGGTTTGCGGCGAGTCCACCGTTCATTACGTATCATTATCTTGGAGAAATGAAAATCGGGTGGCTATGCGAGAGGTCAAGCCCTTAGCTCATCATGGCGGCTGTTGCTGATTGATCCCGACGATTGTAGTGTACATGGTGGACTCTGTACTAGGTCTGGGAACAAACACTCCTCCAGCTTATCTTAATATGAACCAGTTGCCACAGGGTTCTCTGTTTTATGTTACCTGTGTTAGTATGTTTTGTCTTTGTTTTTCTTCCTGAAATTTCGGACGAGACACGTTGGGGTTTGTTATTCGTGATTTTTGTAGTTGTTCGTCTAGACATCGCATGATAAGAGAAAGCGGTCACCGCAATAAAACATTAATCTATTCCTTCAATTACTACTGTTGGAAGGTGTACGAACAATGTTCACGAATATCACTGTAGTTTTCTTTGTTTTTGAAACTGATGAAAACGCTAAAGGTTTATCAAAAGTTGCCCTTGGAGTTAGATATTTTTGACAGCTGCTACCATTTTATTCGATTTGCCATGTTTGTCTATTTATCGCAGTAATTTATTTTGATTTCTTTTTAGAGAAATGTTTCGTTTGGAGCACTCATAATTTATTGATATATATATATTATACTAGCCAATGCCCTGGTCTTCGAACAGGTAAGTTTTGTTAGCAGTTTCATTTACACAGACAGTAGAAAGACCTACTGATTAGTTCAGCACTTCTTAGTAGACGACGTTTCGTGCCTTTGCCGTGGTGACATCATTTGAAAGATGGACTTGTACTGTCTTACATTTTCTATAAAATGTTTGCTTTCAGAACTTTTGTTATTAAATTAATCCGCTATGCCGATGGGGATCTGAGGGAAAACATCCAACTTTGTGGCCCCATTGGAGCAACAAAACGCTTTTGTTTTACCTTTAAATTTTAATGCTTGACAGTAAACACATCTTTGGTCAAGGTGTCGTATGCTTATTACGTTTTGAAAATAATTAATGTTGTAGAATAAGGCTTATCGTTGATCTGGTATCGGTTGAGGCGGTGCGGCTGGGCCATTACCATTAGATCTAGATTTATCTCCTATAGGTTTTTGTCGTTTTCGTTTTGCTATAGACTCTTTATCGCGTTTTTTGGTTTTTCGACCCAAGTTGCTTTTAGCAGGAGTGGGCATGATTATACTACAGATCTAGATTATACACATCACCAACGAAACGTAATCCAAACGCGAATCAAACAATGTGCCATTTTGATTGCCAGTAGGTTACAGTAGTGAATGTAGGCCTGCAGTAAAGAAATGGCAGGGCTGTGAATGTATGAAACTGATAATTATGTTAATAAAAAAATTGATTACGCGTTGATGTTATTAGTTTTATGACTCTAAAACCCTCTCTGGCCCTTTTGTAATTTTACTGTAAAATTAGGGATTTATATATAAAAATATGTCTGCCACGGGTATCCTCGCACGATGGCTCTGCACTCTCTTCCAATATCTAGATTCCGACTTGCTTGTGTACCAAATACAATGCGCATATGGATACGTGCTCATACTAATTATCGTCTAGACAAAAGTTGCCCTGGCCACACAAAGGTCACATAATAACGTATACATGTATACAGGAATAACTATGAAGGGGCTTATCGGAAGCAGAAGCCTTTGACACGTCTTCTATAAGTCAATATTATTACAACCAGGATTTCGATTCTTGATATCTCACACTATGTCTGTCCTCGTTTTCTACCGTTGAGAAAGATTTATTAATTGAGATGCGAGCCTTGACTTTTTATGTTTATCAGTACATGTATCTCAGAATATGGAATTTATCATAATTACAAAATGTTTCTTCTTCGCCGTCGTCTTCTTCCTTCTACTTTCCTTCTTCGTCTCCCCACGTTCATCTTTATTTCTAAAGTTGGAGATAATGGAGAACGACAGAGGGAGTTTTTGTCGGAATATAAAAAAAAATGATGTATCATCCACCGACACGGGATTGCAGTTTGCCTTTATTCCATGACATGCACGCAATAATTGAAAAAAAATCATTTTGTAATGCTTTTTTTGATGATGATGATGATGATGATGATGATGATGATCATTAATAATAATAATAATAATAATAATAATAATAATAATAATAATAATAATAGATGCAATAAAAAGATAATTAGTAGGCCTACATGTAGTAATAGTAGTAGTCGTAGTAGCAGGAGTAGTAGTAGTAGTAGTAGTAGTAGTAGTAGTAGTAGTAGTAGTAGTAGTAGTAGTAGTAGTAGTAGTAGTAGTAGCAGCTCGTAGTAGTAGTAGTAGTAATTTTACTTCTTACACAACAAAAATGATAACAAGGATAACAATCCACCATATGTGAGTATGTGTTTTTAGTTTTATTTACTGGAAAGATGTGACATCACGCAAGTCAGCGCATGGGTCAGGGTGACCGTGCTCCCGGCCCGTCATTGTGCAAAGTGGCACACACACACACACACACACACACACACACTGGAGAGACCAAGCTGGCACAGACCTGCGCAGCAGCAGCAGCAGCTGGCGGGGCGGCCTGGGAGAAAATTCAAATAGAGGGGAGGGGGAGGAGGGACAAACCCAACACGTTCTAGATTAGATCAATCTGCATATTGCACCAAACACCGAACTTAATGCAAGAGGCATGTCGAGGGCTTATGCACCACACAATCTAAATCTTCAGCACGCTCCGCCCGTGTTCTTATAAAAGAGAAGTTAGAGCTAGATCTAGACCTAGTACTGGTGTTAAATCGTGTTTAATTGTGCCTTCGTCCTACTGTTTAATTGAAGAGTATGTTCAATGCATTGTTGGAAATACTTGGCCAGACAACTCAAGTCAAAAAGGTTTGATATACCAGCTTAATTTTATGTTGATTTAAAATGTAAACTTTCTGGCGTGTATCATAAAAGTCAGAATACCTGTCTTTTTTCTACAGTTGAACTTTGTTTAGGTGATTATGATAAAACCACATAGTTATGTATCTGGTGATAAACAGGCTACATCAAGATCGAACTGAATCCGATTATTTTTGTTTACGGCTGCTTTACACATTCTCCAATCGCATGCTGACACCAGCGGTGACACTGTGTATCTCCCCCCCACCCCCCCACCCCCTTTTCCCCCACACACCCCGCCCGGCCGGTCTTTTTTTTTTTGGGGGGGGGGGGGGGTCTAGCTCTTGATATTATAAGCGCGTGTTTGCATGCTCAAAGCTTTTGTTTCATCATTACTCCATCCACGTATCGATCGTTACTGGTCTACCTGCATGCTTGTGGTTTGAGCACAGGGTGACAAGGTGTTGGTTTTAGCCCACGGCAATCTTAAAAAGCAAATTTCTCCGGGATTTTAAATGGTGCACGGTTCGTCCCTAAGTTCTTAGTGGAAGTCAGTCGGACAATAATTTAATGTTATTGTTGGTGCGTGATGCTTTTTTTTTTTTTTTTTGAGAAGGGTGGGGGTTAGGCTTGAAAATTATAACGCATTTTATAGCGCAGGAAATTTCACGTCCTCAAACTACAGTATGTCGTGATGTTGTCTGCACAAAATTAAGGCTGCCTAAACTATCATCATTTATCATCGAGTTATGCATTGTTCTTTAACAAGTGCTGGGTTTATGTAATACGTATTAATTGTTGTTATTGCCCGTTGGTTTTTCTTTCGGTTTGCTGTTTTGTTTTTTGTTTTGTTAATTTGGAAAGTGTTATCATCATAAAAAAATGTATTCGTTCTGTACGCTTATCTTAATCATGATTATGAGGAGTCATGACATCCCCGCCATATCTCGTGTGTGGTAGCACATACAATTGTCAGACGTTAGTCTTAGGGCCTGTCCACTGTATATAGTGCTGACGTTGGAACTAACTCAAGATCAAGAACATTATGTTGGGAAAACACATAGTATTGATGGCATTACAACACGGATCAATGTTGACCACATTAGTCTGACTATACACGACTGCTATATTTTATCCAGCGTTATTTTGCTTTTATTTAAAACGTATCGATCGTCTACTATGTTCTGGCTAAGATGGTAGTACTCAAGCTTCTTCAGAAATAGTGAGACTTGATAAATCGTTGTATGGAATCTTTTTGAAGAGACTTTTTCCATCCCTCGCTTCTTGATACCCATCCTCCCTATTTTCTGTCTATCAAACCATTTCTCTTTTTATTTTCGCAGGACAAATGCATAGAAATATATATTAATTAAATTATTTTGTGCTGTTCTGCGGAAAAGACGCCCCAAGGGCTGAGCGATACAATTGCCATGCAAATAATTAATTAGTTTGTGGGGAAAATCCATGCGATAGGCAAATTATGTTGAACTCACTAATACTTTTGCTCACGTTGTCTTTTCCGAGTGAGACATTTATGTGCTGGCTCTGAATTTAATCCACACACGCGCCCTTTCACACAAGGGAAAGGAAGGAATATATCAATGAAAATGATACGCCTAAACAGGGTAGACAACATTTAAACACTATAATAACCGGGGGCAATGAGAGAATGTGCTCGCTCTTCCACGCTATATAACTGACCCTGTGCACGCTTATACCGTTTGATGCATTACGTTGTATGTGTAGAAGAATCCGGGCTTAGGTCTACATGGAAACTTGGATCACCCTGACCTCACATAGGAAGGTTCAATCATATGAATCTGGTCGCGCTGGGGCAGCAACAGTTCTGATAGTCAGATTATTATGTTCATCCCTATCACTACGGCCAAAAAGCCATGTCATGCCACTGCCGCTACTATGCTCAAGTAGGCTAATAACAGGTTGAGCGTGTTGTATAAACTCTATAGAGGCTCAAGTTTTGTGGCACAGTCTTAGATAAAGCCAGACAATTTCTTTGAAGAATGACTGTAATGTGACACTAAAGTTATTTTGTCAACGTCCCATGCGACTGTTATGTTATTCCTTCAACCCATCTGATTTTAATGGTTTTATTTTGTTAAATTGCTTCTTCATTCCATCTAACTTTTCATGAAACCCTTCTTCTTCTTCTTCTTCTTCTTCTTCTTCTTCTTCTTTTTCTTCTTCTTCTTCTTCTTCTTCTTCTTCTTCTTCTTCTTCTTCTTCTTCTTCTTCTTCTTCTTCTTCTTCTTCTTC
>RQTK01000395.1:119541-163782 GCA_003991915.1 Elysia chlorotica
TATCTATCTATCTATCTATCTATCTATCTATCTATCTATCTATCTATCTATCTATCTATCTATCTATCTATCTATCTATCTATCTATCTATCTATCTCCTCTTCTTCTTCCTCCTCCTCCTACCCCCCCCCCCCCCCCCCCCCCACCACACCCCCCCCCCCCCTCCCTTCTTTTCCCCTCCCCCCCTCCCCCTCCAAAAAAAACAACAACCCGTCCTTCATTTCTTTCCCTTCTCTCTTTTCTTGAACTTCGTATTTATAAATACTATTTTCTTGTTTGCCTGCCCCTTCATTTCCCCTGCTTAATAATTATCTTACAGAAGGCAACCTAAAATTATCTTCCTCGCTTAGCCCCCACCCCCTCCCCCTTTCTCGGTGTTTTCGAGTAAGCAGACAATACTGAGGTCTGGGGGGAAGATCAATACCTGTGTCTGACATTACTCTGCTCGGATGGAATGTCAGACTGTTTGTACTGTGCTGGCTTCCTGAGCGCCTGTTCTCTGGCTGTGGCTCTGTGCGTAGCTTTTCCAGACTGCAATATGTTTGGGCAGGAAATTGGACAAAATTAAGGAGAGAGAGAGAGAGAGAGAGAGAGAGAGAGAGAGGAGAGAGAGAGAGAGAGAGAGAGAGAGAGAGAGAGAGAGAGAGAGAGGGGGGGAGACAGGCAGACAGACAGACAGACAGGAAAAGAGACAGGGAGGCAGACAGACAGACAGAGACTGAGAGAGGCATAAAGAGAGGGAGAGAGACAGATAGAGACGTACAGTGAAGGAGAGGGAGAGAGAGAGATAGAGAGAGGGAGGGAGGGGAGGGAGAGAGCGAGAGAGAGAAAGAAAGAGGGAGAAGGTGTCGAAATGGTTCACAAAACCAATGTATTAACAATCATGTTGCTCTTTATCATTCTCTCTTTGTATTTCTCAGTACGATTGTCTGTCTGTCTGTCTGTCTGTCTGACTGTCTGTTTGACTCTATCTGTCTATCTTTGCCTGTCTGTCTGTCTGCCTGTCTCTGTCTGTCTCTCTCTCCCTCTCTCTCTCTCTCTCTCTCTCTCTCTCTCTCTCTCTCTCTCTCGTCTCTGTGAAGATGTGCACGAAACACTTGTATTGAACTGCCTGATCAGCACAAGTGGCTAACGTTTTTGTTTTTGTTTTGTGTTGTTTTGTTTTTAAAGATGTGTATAAATTGAAAGCTTAGTTTTCACCCCTGAAAGCTTGCGTAGACAGCCCATCAATTTTAATTCAATTATCAGCACCGAACCTTTTTTTCCCTAATGTTATTTACCTTAAAGTTATTGTTCCCTGTTTCCTTAGAAGTGATAAGTGCAAAACAATTAATCCGAACCAGTCGTTTTTTATTTGATGCTCTATACCGTCATTTTATAAGCTTTTGTTTTATTTCCGTATAACATATAGATAGTGAAATATGTGTTAAGAACAAGATTACGAAAAAAAAAAATTGTTCACTTTATTAGAAGGCATCATGATTTTTCAGGAATGTATGCGCAGAACACAGTGAAATCAGAAATTGCAGTCTTTAGTGTCCATCCTAGATCTAATGTCGAAAACAGATTCGGAAAAAAGATTCTGGCCTGAGGAAAACTTTTTCAGCTTTGGATTAAAGAGACATTTAATTATTCTACCTTCTCATTCCCCTCTGATTCCTATATAGTAGTGCTATAAATTAAATTGCGAACTTTGGGTGGTTTAGAATTAATTTAATGAAATCGGCCCTAAGTCAGGGTTCTTGATATATCAACAGTTGTACATTGTACTTACTACCCTAGACGCGTTTCAAACGCAGATCTATCTATAATAACTATATCTAGAGTAATAGTCTTCTGTGTCTAATGGACCGGTATTGCTGAACTTGTAGCCGTGTAGCAGCTGATGCGCACCGGTGTGCACTGTACAAACTATTCCGAGGAGGTGCTTGCTAGCACCGCATGTCTGCTGTCTGAGTGTCTGGCTGTCTGGCTCCCTCAGACACCACGCTAGGGATTTTTGTTCATTTGGGCCGCAGTTTTTTTTCAAGTCCTACGGAAAATCGCCCGCCTTCGAATGGTCTAGATCTAGATTCTAGATATCTAGCAGTCTACATACATATGAATAAATCTAGATCTAGCTCTAGAAAACATTAATTTTATTTCTACTCTGTAAGTTGATTAATCGTTGTTGGATTGTTTTATAATTATTTTGTGTTTGCTTATGTATTTTTTAATGTTTATCTCATTTTTTTAAATTAAAACTAGAAAGACTTTTTCTACATTCTGAGATATCGGTATCACCGACATGTTTTAGGCCTATTGTGCGCCTTTCTTGTTTTATCTTGTCTACGCAAATGAATAACATAAGCTTTCGGTCTAGAACTTTGTATTTTCTCTTAAGTTTATACCTAAGTGCTAGCTTATTTTTTAGTCATTCCATGGGAGCATACAATTATAGTATATCGGTATCCCTCTAGTTCTACCGCGTCCTCGCATCAAAAGCTTGAATCGGCATTAATAATTTTTTTCTGTATAATTATTCTCAGATGTCCATCTAAAAAAAATACTTTTATATTTTTCTCAAATGGCAGACCCATTTCGCGGGGGAAAAAACACAAACCACTTTTTTCCTAAAGAAATTTCTGTAGCAAATTAAAGGTTACACCAGTCTATGGCAATTAACTAGGTAGTATTCTCATGCCATTCGCTCTAAAATATCTCACCCCTCGCACCCCCGAGTTTTCTTTTGTAATAACCGCTATTATAAAGATGAAGAGAACAACACCACCCAAAAAACAAACAACAAAACAAAAATATACTCCTGAAAAAAAAAATCTTGAGGTAGACCAAATTCTTTATTTTTCTCAACCCTTGAAGAAAAAGTAGCGAAAGTAGCGTCTTTTATTGCACATTTGTCTCAAGCAACAGCCGGATTTTTCTTTGTCTTGAAATTCAATTTTTAATCAATATTTTCGTATTCCATGAACGCAGAAATACAATTTTTTGCATATATATTAAAATCGGATTTTCCTGGAAACAGAAGGCGCCAGGATATCACGATTCGCAAAATGTTTAAACTCATATCCTACAATACACAAAAAAAAGAGTATCCGCAAGGTTTCTATAGGTTTAAAATTGGGTTGAGCGTATTAAAATATTATTAAGACATCTACCGACCTGGCTCTCATATTGCATATTATATGCTAGTTTTCGCCTCCGTCTTTTTAATGATTATGTTAATTATTAGATCTGAACGTAAAGTTTCGATAAAAAAAGTGTGATTTATATGTAGTTATCCGCCTCAATCCGCCTTAAGATTGAGAATAACATAAACCCATTAGTTAATATTTCTGATTTGTTGTTGTTTTGTTTTTGTATTATTTTTCCCTGCACTCGTGTTTTTTTTTCATAACTTACATATTAAAAAAAAAAAAAGAAGAAAAAAACAAACAAAAAATAACTAGCGTATGGCTTTTGGAAAGAAAATAAAACTGTGTGGCCCACGAGGTCATTGGTCCGTCCGAGTGTCTGGGCCGCCGGCTGGCGCTCCTCTCTCCGCCAGTCAATAGCCACAGCTGCCAACCGCTCGCTTAAAAAAATTTTTTACCACTGCTGCCAGTTTCTTATTTGGCTAACTTAAACTCTGGCAGAGGTGGCAGGCTTGGTGCGTCTTGTGGTGAGGGCGGATTCATTCAGTAGGATACGATTTAGTCTCCCCTAGTGAGGAGAAAATCTTCTAGCATGTTACCGGTACTTTAAAAGAATCCAATCGATTAATTGTTTGTGTCTATAAAGGTAATCCTTTTTAAAATGTTAGCATTTAAGTATGCGTGTTACTCGACATGTCAAACTATTTGACATGTGTGGGTTTTTTTGTCTGCTCATGTACTTTGGACCCAAACAAAGGCAAATGTTGCTTGAGGTCGACTGAATATATGCCAGACGCTGTGACAAATGCTGATGTTACAACTTTGTGGTAGTTCAATTTGTATGTTTTATTTTTTTTTAACAATCGAATTAGGTTTAAGATTCGAGTTGGGGTCTTGATAACATATCGCAATGTCAATCAGGCATTGGGTATTATTGATGCGTAAAGCATTTGTTGTGCCAATGATGAGCCTTAACAATTTTTTTCTTACGCTTGCAGATAACTGGTACAGCACTATGTCAACGTGTCCAGAGATCTTGTGATTAAACAGAGAACCGGTGCACTGAGAATATAGTACGCACCTGCAAGTCCAGACTGAGAACCAGTCCATAGCTCACTCTCGTTACTGTTGCTCAGCTCGTCAGAATATTCCGGACCAAGTGCAGTTTTAGTTTTGTGTCTACTTGACAGTGCAGGAGCAGCTTCGCCACTGCGGGTGTTTCGCCTGAGGCGATCGCGGGACCTGCCGGACTGTGGCCATTGAGCAGCACGAGGTCCAGCGGTAGCGGCGGTGGCGCCTCCCCGTCCTGATGAGTCGAGGTGCGGAGGATGATCACAAGCCCAGGCCTGGTCCGGTCGCCCTCACTGGTTCCATTGGCGTGTCGCTGGTGCTGCTCCCCAGCCGTGCTGTGCTGTCTGCTCATGCTGGCCTGCGCACTGCTGGCCCCGCCCGCACTCGCTGAACGCCGCCCCAACAACGGTCAGTATGGATGTTTGTTTGTTTCGTGCTTAGCACTATAGACTTTTTTGTCTACGGGTCAAAAGACCTGAGTCTGACAATATTACGTGCTGCCACACAGAGACAGTGCGGGGATATACAATTACTCCCCAGCCGGTCACATGATACTGACACCGACCCAACCAGCAGAGGACGAAATCGGACAAATAATTTTTGTTGACATTGGTTTCGAACTGAAGACTTTCCGAATGGGGCGTACCAACGCAGTTGCGCTCGTTCCTCGGCCCATGTAGTTGTGTTATCAATACGTTAGCTGTCAGTGTGAAGCGATGTGGAGAAGGGAAACCGGACGCTAACATTTACGAAAGAAAGTCAAAGAACTAGAATTTTTAGCGCAGGAAATGAGAACCTGTGATCCGTGAGGAGTTCACGAGCAACGAAGAGTGAACCAACACATTTGAAATGAAAGCGGCGTTTGTCCGTTTAAGCACTTTTGCGTACGGGAGTGGGGGTATATCATACAAAGGCAATGACTTTACATTGGCGTTTGTTCGTAACCTGTTGTAAAACTTATCCCAAACCATCAACTACTTACTTTCATTTTCTGTGTTTTCAGGTAAATACACGTCAAACTTCACCGAGATCACCGAAGACGGAAGCCGTTACCAAATCATCAAAAACGAGCCTGTCCAAGTCAGTTCTCAGCTCTACCAGCAGGTGGAATACGTCCTGCCCGCCCCCGGCCCCCGCTTGCTTATCCTGGTCAACTTCACCCGCATCGACACCGACAGCCACAACAGCAGTTTGAACGACAGCAACGATAGCAGCAGTGGCAACAGTAACGGTGCGAACAGCAGCAGCAGCGGGCATGTTGGAAGCGTCGACCAGGAGTTGAGCGGCGTCCAGCTGCCCAGGGTGCCTGGAGAGAGCGGCCGTGACGGGCCCCGCCACCAGGCGAGCAGCGCAGGCCCAGGTCGGGACATGCTCGCGGTTGACGACACCCGGCGACATCGACTACATCACTCAGAAGGAGGTCAGCTTAAGCACCCGGGAAACTTAGAGTCTCTTAGCTCTCACAGTCCGGACCCAGTGGCTGTGCACGACAACTCACAACCTGCTGTACAAGCTAAAGGCAAGTCGTCCAAGGCTTTACCTTCAACAAATTCTGTGTATAAAGTAAGAAAACAATTGCAGGAAGAATATGCGAAACTGAACGAGACTAACGTTGACGGACTACCAGTCAATTTCTCCAATATTGCCGCACTCTTCCCATCTTTGGTGAAGGCAAATACGTCTCACCACACCCCAACGTTCAGTACTATAAATAAAGCGAACGAGAGTTCTGAGTTTAGTGAGCTCTCTCATTCATCTTTATCAGAGAACGGCGAAAACTACCTGCAAGAGACCTTGGTGAACAATGTGGCTGCTGATTCGGATGTGGGGCAGGTAACGCCTACGACTCTACCGTCTGAGAAGTCGAGTGTCATCTCTCACCACACTAGGAGCGGATCCCTCCCAGGGGACGGCTCAGGTCGAGTAACAAGTGACAAACACGGCCTGTCGGTTACAAGAGCCAGTGATAGTCACAACAAGATCAACCAACCCCCACATGCGAAGCGCCTCCTAAACCAGGCGAACCCAACGCTGGTGTCCTTGACACCTTTTGCAAACAAAAAAGACTTGCCCTTGATTTCTAAAACAGAGTCTTTCAGTGCCAGAGACTTACTGGACCAGTTATCGCCAAACGTAAGAACATCTGGCCCGAGTGAAGATGAGGATTCAGACAGATACCTGACCACTCGAGTTCCGGATCACACGGAGTATTTCCAGCTTGCATCGCCGGGAGTTGATTCCAGCACCTCCCAGGACTGCAGCTTGAAGGTAAGTGTGGCCACATACCTCGGATCAGAGTCGCACGGGTTAACAAATTTCTTTTAATTCCATATTTAAACCCATGTAATGTTCAACGTGTCCTTTAAAACAACTAGCGCGTGGGAGGCAGTTTAGACCTATCTCAGTCGATAGTGTTCAGGACTGACGACCAAGAGTCCCGAGCTCCGAACCTCAGCTGATATCCTCTTCTGTGTAAAGTTTAAAGGATTCCCGGGAAGACCGTGATACAACTTATTGAACTACTGTTCTTCCTAAGGCCTCAACCCTATGCTTACATAACGTACGATTTTGTGCCAAATCCACAAAGTACGTTTTATTAAATTATTTATTTACGGTGCGTGCTTGAATTATTAGATTTAATGTGTCGATGAAATGTGACATTATAGTGTATTCGAATGGTCTCTTCTTGATTATAGAAAGAGCAAAAACCTGCTTAATTTTTTAAAATTTGATCTTATCCTTTAAATTCACTGATTCGTGATAATTTGTGTAAGTTAAAACCGATAGTATGGCATTTTGTTTTGGTTGCCGGAGGACTGAAAAAGAATTCTAATGTTCTATCATAATTACATTGTCTTTCATAACACGTACCCATCTTCTTTCTTGGCAGTGTTTAGTGGATCGAAACAATGTTGTTAAAGTATTTTACACGTGTGTAGTTTTTTATATGTTGCATCTTAACCAATTTAAATATATACGACCGTTAATCATCGTAACTCTTATCATCATCATCATCATCATCATCATCATCATCATCATCATCATCATCATCATCATCATCATCATCATCATCATCATCATCATCATCATCATCATCGTCATCATCGTCATCGTCATCAACACCATCATCACAACTACAATCATTTTGTAAAGCACTGTGGGCTTTGATTTCGAGGCACAAATGTCCATTTGTTGTGCCGCTTCATATTTATCAATGCAGCAATTGGGGTTTGCTTCTGGCTCTGAGTCAGGGGTATCTAAATATTGTGAACCCACCGTGTGCGCACATTTAAACTAGTATGATGATTGTGTGTACCATTGACGCCAGGTTATTATTGAGGAAGCTGACTGGAGCGAGACCCACCCGGAGGGGGAGAAGGGTGTCCAGGGAGGACCCGGTCTAGTGGAGTCCAGGCGAGAAGAGAAGCGGCGGGCGCAGCCTCAAGTGATCTGCTGGCAGGCCAGCTTCGAGCAGGGGCAGCTACCGCGAGTTTACCGCTACACGACTCCGCTCAAAATTACCTACCTTTGGACGGACAAAAAGCCAGGCCGCCTCTTGTTGAAGTTCCGCTTGCTCAGCTTGGATGGTAAAGACCAAAAATAATTTTTTTATATATATATATATATACTTGTGGGCTCTCAATGTCCTTCTTTCTTTTTTTTTTTTTAATAAACTGTGAGCCTATTTCAGTAAAACTTAATTGTACGCTATAAAACTAAGCACAAAATAAATAAGCCTGGGATACACATATTGCAATGTATTTACCTTGCTTTATAATGTTAATTTAAAAGAAAAGGTATTTAGACTTATAAAACAAAAAAGCTCCCCGCCCAATTTTTTAAAATTAAGTCTAAATATATTTTTTTTTATTAACAAGATAACTGTAAAGCAGTTTATGCATCCAAGGCTAGTTTGTGCTTAGTTTTACTAACAAAATATTATTGAACTTCGTAGCAGTTTTGGATATGCCCAATTTCTCTCCTTATGTGTATGTGTGTGTGTTTTTACTCCTCGGTTCTAGTATTTCTTCATTCTTTTTCTTAGTCCTGTCAGTCTATCTTTATATATTTTGTAAATGTCTATTTGTATTAAGTTCATTCAAGCTTATTGGTTTGAAACCTCGTCTTAGAATTCTTTATACAAGATTTCTTTCTTACCTCATTCGATCTCTACATCCTTCCCTCTTAGTTCTCTCAGTCGATCTCTTTATCTCTTCTCTTAGTTCTTTCAGTCGACTTATGTCGTTTACTCTTTCTCGCAGTCGATCTCTGTTGTTTCATCTTTCTTTCAGTCGATCTCTTTATCTTTTCCTTTTAGTTCTCTCATTCGGTCATGACATATTTCCCTTGAGTTCCCTCAGCCGATTTCGCTGTGTTTCCCTCATACAGTAGTTCTGTCAGTGCATCTTTATTTGAACATACCATTGATAGCGTGTGTTTCTCCACTCCCTACCCGGTACCGTGCCGTGCACAGAGGTAGAGTGCCACTTCCAGTGCAGCGCCACCCCCTACCTGTGCCTGGTGCGCCAGCAGCTCTGTGATGGTTACAGTGACTGTCCGGACCAAAGTGACGAGCTTTCCTCAGTGTGCGCTTCCACACTCGACCAGGGAGACACTGGTAAGCCCAGCACTAACATATCAGCACCCTGCTACCGCTATGGTATGAGTGAGGCGTACGCTAAAATGCAAGTGATATGTCCCTGTAAATCTGTCGAACTAAATAATGTGCTAATAGGTTTTTGCTTTATCTTATTAGAACCTTGTGCCCAATATGAAGCAGAAAAAAAGGAAATGAAAACTATTTTTATTGATTATCTCAAATGTAGTGAAAATGACTCATACAAATGCTACAATTGAAGCACAGTGACAATATGTACAGTATCGTGGGATATCATGTCAGTTGGCCTTGGTGAGACCATGTCTCTCCAAGTCTCTGTCTTCAAATCTCACAGCCAGGTTGGTCCATTTGCATTCACCGTTCCACTCAGCCAGGGTCCCAGGGTCTTAACTCTCTGCCTACCTCTGGCAATACAATATAATCAGATCTGTCTACAATAGTCAATATATATACATATTGCTTCCACTAAGTGGAGAGGTAATACAATATAATCAGATCTGTCTACAATAGTCAATATATATACATATTGCTTCCACTATGTGGAGAGGTAATACAATAATTTATAAGCAGGCATGTCTACAATAGTCAATATATATACATATTGCTTCCACTATGTGGAGAGGTAATACTATATAAGCAGGCATGTCTACAATAGTCAATATATATATACATATATATTGCTTCCACTATATGAAGAGGTAATACAATATAAGCAGGCATGTCTACAATAGTCAATATATATACATATTGCTTCCACTATGTGGAGAGGTAATACAATATAAGCAGGTCTGTCTACAATCGTCACTACATACGGCTTCTACTGAAGATGTGGACAGGCAATACAATATAAGCAGATCGTTCTACAATAGTCATTTTTTATGGCTTCCACTATGTGGAGAGGCAAAACAGTATAAGCAAGATGTTCTACAGTAGTCACTACATAATTATGGCTTCCACTATGTGGAGAGGCAAAACAGTATAAGCACGTTGTTCTACAGTAGTCACTACAGTCATTCGGCTTACACAATGTGGAGAGGCAATACAATAATAAGCAGGCTTTCTACAATAGTCACTGCATCAGCGAGAAGTATTAGTGTCTAGGGGTCGGAAGCACAACAGTACGATACCATAAGTACGCGTTTAGGAAAGAAAGAAAAGTCACGTGGAAATTATTTTAAATAATATTAATGAAAAATCATCACATTAAATATGGCATCAATAATTGTTTGATCACAAGTTGAAGCAATATTAGCCGAATCTCAAACGGTAACGGGAATTATGGCGTATCGATTGTACATACATGTAGTTCCATTTTGAGACTGATTGTCAGATTCCAACTAGACATGTTTCTTCCTGTCGCATTATCTTTTTTATATTCATACTGACTGATTTAGACGTGAACAATTGGTATGATTTGTTGTTGTCTAGTTCTTCTATTTTGTGATCGTTGAGACATTGGGGATATTAAAAGATTTTGAAGAAGTGAATCTTAAGTATGGAAGTCTCCCATCAAGCCCTTTTGGTATCTGTTAACTCCGTTTATGTTTCTTGTTTGTTTGATTTTTTGTTTTGTTTTTTAATGGGTTTTTTTTCAAAGGTTCGGTTATTTTTGTACCTCTATTGCTAGGTACAAGTCAGCGTCCTATTGTTACCTAATAAAGTAACAATACACCCAGCGCACATTGTCTCGCGCTATGTGCTGTGACCTTCGGTCGATATGGTGCTAATCATCCTTCGGTCTGGTCTATCTGCTCGGGCTGAGTCTGTCTGAGTCTGTCCACATGAAGAGTGACGACTCACGCTCAAATGTGATAACAAGGCAATTTTGTAGATCGTTTACCACACAAATGTGCCAGACGACCAAGATGTTAAGTCCGTTGGTTTTTTGTGTATGATTGTTTTGTTTTTGTTTTGTTTTTGTGCTGAGCGAAACATGGAGTGGTGTAGTGGGGTGGCTATGACGGCTCTTCTAGCAAGTTGTGGTAGTAAAGATAGTTAGTTCTGGTCAGAGGGAGCGGAGACTGTAGACCTGCTCTCTGGTGGTTCAGGTCGTACCCGTTGCTCATTCAGAATGTATCGTGGCAGTATGAAATGTCCGTAAGCTTCTTTATTTTGTGCATGGAATTGAAGATAATAACTAGATAATAAATCTCAAGTGTGCATTTCAACGTCATGGAAAATACCTGTTCAGGGGTCAGTCATCTTGGTCGTGTCATTGTTATAAGCGGATTCAATAGATCTGCGTGCTTCTTGGGTTTGTGTTTTTTGTCGTTTTTTTATTTTTTTTTTTTAAACTTATTTGCCCGATGTTAGCTTCAATATCTATTCGGATATGATTACAAACATAAAATCACCCCGACTATTGCTTAAAAGAGTTCAGATCTCCCCGCACTGTCTCGTGTGATGTACCACACCAAATTGTCATACTTTAGACTTGGAGCCCGTCCACAGTATAGCCTCTATAGTGCTGACTTTGGACGGTTAGCAACAAACAACAAATGCTTCCATGGAGCTTGAATGATTCTTCAATTTCTGAATTTTTTTACAGCTCAAACTTTTCTTTCATATGTTGATAAAATATTTTCAAATTCGTTGCAGTTGTAGCCTGAATGTCTTTTCTTGCACCATACGTTTTACATGAATGTAACATCGAAAAGAAATCGTACCATGATATATTATATCACCATCTTTAGCTTCTCTTTATTTATACATTGTATTTAATTTATGCGAATATTATACACATTTTTTTTTGTAGGGATTGAGATTATTTTTAAAGTTATGTGAAAATGTTTCTATAGTAAATAAAAAGTTTAATCTCATGGAAGCTTGTAAAAATGGATGTGAATTATAACAGTGCCAGTGACTTAAAACCAATTTTAACATTGATAGCTGTTGTCTCACCAAAACCCTTGCAACAAAATGTTAATACATGATTTACTGCCTAATCAGAAAGCTAATGTGACAATATTTTAAAAACTTTACTGAAAATTTTAAAGCATCAAAACTCATTCTCTACGCGAGCGGAAGGCTTGTTTGGGTAAAAAAAGGATAGACTCACACCGTGACACTGTGTGCTCAGCACCTCAATGCCAGGGAATAATGTTAAATAAGATGACATTGTTCTGCCAAATTAATTGGGGAACTGGTGTCACAAGCACAAAAACTTCAAAGTGTAAAGAAAAGCAAGTGCTAGTGAATTTTTTTTTTTTTCAAATCTTGCTTAAGCTCACACATTTTCCTTCTTTTTTTTTCAGGTGAAGGGTCCAAGTTGCCCAACGTTATAGCGAGCGTGGTGATTCCTTGTGGCTTTGTCTTCATAATCTTCATTGTCTTTCTCATGATAAAACACAAACTGCTGGGGCACTCGGCGCGCAGATCTGGGGACTCACTGCTCTCTCCACCTCCGTCCCACAGTTCAGAGGTACGCCATCACTGGTTCAAACCAGACAACTTTACCTTAAAAAAAAAGCGTTTTTGTTACAGATTTTCGGGCTCACATTGTATTACCTTAGAGGCTGGTGGGGTTGGGGGTTTAAGGTTATGATTTTTTTCTTGATTCCACTACTTGTGGGCCTTGTTATCTGTGACTGATTGTCAGTCTTTTCAATATACCAGATTAACTGAACTCAGTATTCTGTCAGCAATTCTCATAAAATCGTAGGATTTTTATGGATTTTCCAAATATTATTTTCAAACATAATGTCTTTATCACTGCATACATGTACACTGTGTGACCTCGTTGAGTTAAGTGCTTGTAAATTGTATTAATGGTTATGCCATTTTATTCATGCATTCTTAGTTCTTTGATTTGAGATAGTGTCCTTTTGAAAATAATGAATTTTGTGTACACGATTAAAAAAAAATACTATAAACTATAGAGTTTGAGGCATGTGATAGTCTTGAGAATGCTCTATCTCTCTGCACTAAGAAATAATACAAAATAAGTACATGTAAGTACAGTGATTACTATTGTATAGGGATCTACTCTTTACCCATAGATCAGTTAAAGAGATGCCCATATAAAGATAAGATTTTAAACTCCTTTAAATTAATTTGAATCTAATCTTTCAGGCATGTCGCTCATCACAAGATAGTGATCAAAACGACGCGTTACTTCCCGACAGACCGCCGCCCTACTGCCGTCATCAACAAGAGCAGCAACACCAACAGCAACAACAACAACAACAACAACACCAGCATCTGCTTACCTACACAAGTACAGGTGTTGTCAGTAGCTTAGAACCTGTGCAAGTTCCAGCTGCTCAGCATAGACAGTTATTACTTCCACAACAACAACAACAACAACAACAACAGAATCAGCATCATTATCCTCAATATCAACAACTTCAGCACCCCAACAACAACATAAGTGGTCACAGTATTAACAACAACGACTTATCTGGTGCTGTGTCTTTCCATCAGCAGCAAGCCTATCAGTTGTCCCAGCAACAACAACATATGCTGCTGCAGCAGCCCCTGCAGGCCCACAGCAGCAACAACCAGAGAGATAGAGTAGATGCTCAACAACCAACTTCATCATCTCCTGTTTTTTCTGGCAATGGTTCACACATTGCGTCCCCTCATGAGATTGTGGGAGGATTCCAGCATGACCTCTATAACAACCCTCTTAGCAGTCGAGACGACAGCAACAATCAAGGCAACACATCTGAACGTTACTACAGCCAACACACTCATTCTCAGCATCATCAACAGAACCAATCACAGCAACAAGTAAAACAGCCCCGGCCTTTAACAGGCGTGCAGGCAACACCTGGCTTTCAAACAATGTCTGTACTTCCACCCCCACAGCAGCAATACCCTCCCCACATCCCAGTCTCACTGGATGGAGAGGAGGGTTACTCAGCTGCTCAGAGGTCCCTACACTCTAAAAGACAGATGGAACAAAATCTGGAGGCAGAGTATGGTATATTTCGGGCACCACCCAACCGCTCAGCTTTGGAGCGAGACAGTCCGCCTCCCCCTTACTCTCTACAGCCACCCAACACGACAGGTTTCAGCCTTGACTCCTTACTGGGTGGATCAACTTTCTCCTCCTCTTGTCCCATGTCCTTTGCTAGCTCGTTCTCCTCCTCCCAATCTCCTGGTTACACAAGGGGAGGGAGGGGAAGAGGGGGAGGAGGAGGACATTCCCAGGGTAGCTCTTCCTCACAGAATTGTGCGTCCAGTGCTCCCACCAATCGTCACTGACACTGTCACGTGTCAGTGTCCCTAAAATGCCAGAACTTCTTATCAGTCCAGCATACAGATAAATAACCCAGATTTGAATATGCTTCAGTTAATACTACTGTTTTAGCCTTGTGCTTGTTTGTATGACTTAGTCAGCGACCCTCCAGCTCTTCATCCCCAGGAGGTACAGAATGCCACTCATCTCCGGCTTTCACGTACTGCCTTTTTTTTTAAATAATAAAGCAGAAAACTGAACATGCTAGATTTTTTGTTTTTAAGATTATGGAAAACTCAAGCTTATTAATGGAGATCAAGATAATGTATTTTGTTGACTTCTTACTCTTTGGTACGAGTTTCCTAGCCATTTTGTTTATTCATGACAGAAAAAGGCATATTGCCCATTATCTTTTACTCTTATGGCTATCAAGCTCTCTTAGTAGATTTTCTTTTTCATGACGACTTTTTAGTGTTACCAGCATTAAAGAGCTTTTTGTTGGGTAAGATAGCAATGTGCTTTGTGCCAGCATCTTCCTATGTTTTGATTTTTCTGCAAAAGTCGGAATATTTTCATTAATTTAATTAGAAAGTGATTCAAAGTTAAGAGATTCACAAAGTGTGTGGAGAAGGGGGTGGTATTCATCACTGCAAATCATTGTTCTTTCCCATTTGCTCACTCATAAAATCTCCCATTGGTCATTCAAGCCTATTGAAGAAATAAGCATCTTCGTTGCAATTAGTTTTAACATTGTTTTTTTTTTTTTATTAATTATCTGTGTGAGGTTATTCACAACAACAACAACAACAAAAAACTGAGGGCTTCTGTTATCTTTAAGCAATTTTGCTAGAATGATAGGTAATTATTGCTGGCATTCATATTTTTTTAACTTCTTTCAAAAGCCCCTTTTTTTTTAATAAAATATATCTATAGCATATTTAAAAAATAGAACTTTATGTGCGTGTTGGTTGTTTTTTGTGTGTGTGCTGTTGTCATTCTTTTTACTTCCCTGAGGACTGAAGTGAGACTTGTGCTGGTGTCTTTAAAGTTCAGAGTAGCTCATTCAAATACACATACCCTCTGCCAACTTATGATGTATTTTGACTTTTTTCATAATTTTGCCATTTCATCCTCATTCAATACGGAATACTATTGGCCTGTCATAAGATGATAAATATTTTGAAGGACAGGATTTATTGGCTGTGGATAAAACACATCGCTGTCTTTTTATTATTATTATTATTATTATTATTATTATTATTATTATTATTATTATTATTATTATTATTATTATATTTTTTTTTTTTTAGCAATCTCACAAATGTAATTATTTTCATGTGTCATATAATTATATGAACATTGGTACTAACCTGTATCTGTGTAATTTATCACTTCTCCGAAGACAACGGTGAGCAGAGCCTTTGGAAACTAGTTCTTTCAGTGAGGTTGAGAAAGGATTAGTGTGCTGTGAGGGATTTCCTGGGTTTTTCAGACAGACCTTGCTTCCTTGACTTTTTTCTCGCATGCGCTAGTTACTGACACTAATTTTTGCCATCAAACAAGTACTTAATTCCAACATATTAAAATTTCATAAAAGTTTGAAATAAATTACTTTCGGACATAGAAAACCCCAAGGGAAAATTTTTAAATGATTTGACACTAATTGATACATTTGAAGGATGTTTGTAGTCAGTGGTTTCTGTGCCTGATTTACCCTGGGCACCTCACATGTGAGTTTTGAAAAGAGAATGAGTGAATGGATGCTATAATGATATTGATTTGCACAATCATATAACATAACTTATCTTTCTTTGCCTAGAATACTTGCAGTATCTTATGTAAAGTGGAATTTCATTCAGCAAATCATAAGTTGACAGCATAATCATTTAGTCACTGAAAGGAAGCCATTCAACAACTGTTGATTAAAACTTATACTGCTTTTCTATGGTGACTTGATAATATTTGAGAAGAAAAAAAAAAACGAGTTATGGGTGAGAAAAGCTACTCTTGTAGGAAAAGTTCAACTTTTTGTTTAAAAAAATCTACATAATATAGATATTAAGAGAATGAATTTCTTTGAGGATTACCCATATAGATCAACAGATCAAATTTTTTAAAATTTGTAACGAGTCTTTGGTTGCCTATGAATTAATCTTGACCTGTCTAGTGATATTGAACCTGTGTATTCTGATGTAAATATCAAGAACTGACAGATTCCAAGTCTTTTTCTTTAAAATAAAAAGTCTTTGTACGTCAAGCTTTGAATACCTTCAACTTTTTCTCTGTTTCATCCTTTCTAAAAGTAGAACCAAGAAAATTTGCTTTTGCATGCACTTATATAGATAATTTTCAATTCATCATCATCATCACTATTATCAGTAAAGCTTCTAGAAATGTTCACCATCATTGAATACCTTAACACATAGTGTGTATGATCTTTTGTTTGAAAATTTGTGTACTTCACATCTGCTGTGAAACTAAGCAGTGGCATTTTCAAACATTCACAATGATGTCAAAAAAAAAAGAAAAGTTTTAAGTTGCATACATACATTTCTCAGTAAGTCAATATACTGGCAGTGTGCATGCCGCTATTCATGATTTAAAATAAAATCATTTCCTCTGATTATTTAACTATTGCAGAAAATTTTAAGGGGAAAAATGACCAACAACCAATATTTACCTGAAAGTCCATATCGGTCTTAGGTATATACAATTGGTCTCAATCATGACCATGGTTATAGACGAAAACATGAAAGGTTTATCGCAGCTGTCTAATTCTTTAGGTGTTCATATTTTCAGAAAGTTTAAGAGTTTGAAAGATGCAGAAAGGATGAGAGGCTAGTGATGAATGATAAAGGTAGAGTATGGGTGTTGTGGCAACATGGCTAATCAAGCTCTCAACTTCCCTTAATTGCTCACCTTTTTTCTTCGTGATCAATCTTTATAAATAATCATCTGCATTTTGTTCACCAGTATATGATTTAAGATCACCATTTGTGTCATATTGAAGTTTAACATCAGCTTTGACATGCCCTGTGCTTTTATTATCAGTGTTGTGTTGGTATTTGTTTTTAAAGGCTCACTGAGACAAAAGCTGCGTTGGAACTTTTTGCACCATACTTTGTATTATATTTATGTATAATTTATTTAAAGACATTTGCATTAAATGCAATCTATCAGTGGTGTTACTTATTTAAAAATGCAATCTGTTGTGCAACCAAGTCAAAGCCAGATTCTGAGGATACTGGGATCTTTTGAATAAGTTTGCTTCTGGTTTGAAAAGATTTTAAATGCCATTACCTATTTAGCAACATTTTTTTTATCTTAAAATATATTGGTTTCATGTTAACATACTCTTTGTAGTATGAAATCTCTAAAATTATTTAAGATTGATATGAAACCGCCAATGGAATGCAAGGCTTCAAGAGATTTGACACTGTTTGTAACAGTGGTTCTTATTGGTTAATCATTTAATGCTGTTATTTCTTTTTTTAAGGGATTTTTTTTGCTTTTGTTTTTTTCATCTGATTATTGCAATAAGATGTGTCTGTCAGCTGGCAAATTGAACAGGACATTACTATTGCATCTGTCCATGTGTTGGTCTATTTTTTTTTTTCTTTAATTATTGGCAAAATATTTTTAGAAAATGTTCTGATGTTATATTGCTTATTCAAAAGTTTGAGGTTCAGAAAGAAGAATTAATTTTATTATGACAGGCGTTACCTGTGATTTTTTTGTATTACCAAAGTTAATAATGGCTAGGTTGTCAGGAAATTTCAATACATTTGTCTTTCTTCCTTTTTCAATTTTAGGGTTGTAAATCATATGTGAAATGAAAATGTGGGTATGAATACAACAGATTTACATTATCAATACACTGTAACTTAGAGGAAGAGAAAGACATTCATTCACAGAAGGTAACATAGAAATACACAGACACATAATCTTCTGGGGGTCTGATTGTTTCATCTGCTCATTGCTAAACTTTTGAGAACATCATTTTTCAGAGATTTCGAAGGAGAACTGAAGTTCAAGGAACTCATTTTGAATCATGCATTGTACACACACGCCGAAAGGACAATCATCTATGTTGACCCGATTGGAAGAAATCTGCTAAATTAAATTTGAAAGCCATTTCAAGTAAAATTTCATCAGAGATAATCGATCGGACTTCAGTTAAAAAGTATTGTACACTGTTGAGCAATGGAAAAAAAAGGCTTTAGATTTCAAATTATGCTTCACATTTCGATCAAAATAGTTTAAATGGAATTAAATCACCGCAGTACTTACTCTGAAAAGCACATGGACACATCGGAATAATATAACCATGATTTCAAATCTTAGGTTTAGACTGAAGCCTTTTTTTAATTCTATTTTGCAATATGCAACTCTGAGGCTATGGCAGTGTAATAGTCTCAGCGTGATAAATACATGAAACACTTCTGAATTGGTAGAATTTTGACATGGTATCCTTCAGTCTAAAAGTTTTTTAGTTTTATGAAATATGATGCATAACTGTAATTGTGTCAGGGACTTAATATTCTTTCTCTTCCTCCTTTCTCTCTCTCTTTCTATAACCATCTATCTATGTATCTCTTTTTGTTTTTTCATAACTAATAAATGAAAATAGTTTCTTTTTTTCTTAGGTTAATATCATTGCCTGTAATAGAATATTTTGTGAATGTCTGTGTCAATCTTACCAAATGATTCAAATTTTACTTCCAAACAATTATTTGTACTATGTTGGGTTGAGAAAGAAATTAATATTGAAAAAGTGAGCATGTAAATTATTCTCCATGAGGACCTGTATGACTGGTCACAATATGCATCACAGTTCGAGGTTTCAAAAGTTTTTCCTTGGGATTGTCCTGTGGAATATCGAGGCCAATCTTGTATCTATATGCATTACGTTCAGAAAAAGAAAGTAGCAGGGATGCATGCTATGTGTACAGAGAAAAAGATTTGTAAGTGTCGACAATTCTTAAGGCCTACACAAATTTCTCATTTAAAGTGAGAAGAACCAATGTTGAAAACTGAATTGTTGCGAATGTTTTTAGAATATTGGAAAATATGCAAGGCACTTCTAAAATAAGAGTGGTTGTAGCAAATGATGAATGGAAATAGAGAATGAAAGGCAGCGAAGGGATATCATTTGTAAAAAGAGGATGAGCAAGACAAGGGTGCAAGTCAAATGTGCTGTTACACATTCTGTCTAACATGATCTTGTACATAATAGTTGTATACTTATAAATATAATTATATATATAAATATATACATAATTAAAAAGACAAAATCTATTTAAATGTTGATAGGTGAAAGGCTTGCCTGAAAATAAAAATAATAAATATTGTATAGAGACTACATGTGAAATCTAAATTATATCATTACATTCATGACACAAAAGTGACTGGATTGTTTTAAAAAGTGACAGCTCAATCTACTGGTATGTTTTTAGAGGAAATGTGTTTGGATGTCTCTCAATAAATTTGATTGTTCCTACTATTATTTATTTACTATTTTTTTTTTTTTAGCTTGTTTTGTTTTTCACGAGGTAGACAAGAGGAGACTGTCAATATCAGGAATCTTTGAATGCTCTCTCTATGATAAATACCAATAGATGGATGTTTGAGAAACTTGTAATATATTTTTTTCTCTTTAAACAAATCCCCTCCCATCATCTTATCACTCTGGATACGTTATTGAGTGAGAGCTTGCGTCAGCGTTTGATATCTCTGCTTCATTTCATCTAGAATCTGCCTTTTCTCCTTTCTAAACATTGATCTGGCCTCCCCTCTCCCCTTAACAGTAGATCTAGATTTTTGTCTTATAAGCAAAATTATCAAAGAGTGTATACTTTTTAAAATATGACAGAAAGCAAATTTTTTTTATTTTAATCTATGGGATGTAGACCTATAAATATATGGTTAAGCAATACTGTGTTATTGCTTTAGTATGTACAATGAGAATGAGAGATTAAGGTAAATGGCAAATCAATTCATTGCTATTTTATTTGAAGTGTCCTGAAACTAGTCTAAATGAGTCTGATATCTAAAAGTTCATTTTACAGAAGAAGAAACAGCACAACACTCTGTTCTCAAATAAAAAATGCAATGTCTTTTTAGAGACTTAAATTAATTTCATGCACTCTTACTTCTTGCCTAGTTAAAAATGTTATATTAATACATGTACCAACCAAAGTGTGTGTGACATCTGACCTATTTTGGCTGTTGGCAAGACAAATAACCTGGCTAAGTTGATGTTATTTTTCATTTGTTTGTATGTGGTTCTTAACCTTTTAAAAATGGTTGAATACTGACAGGATAAAAGTTCAATTCATAGTGTGCAAGAATTGGCTGACGTGAGGGTGGGGGCAAAGCTGCCAACACAAATTTGTTGTACAATGAAAACTGAATTGAAGTGAAATTCATTGATTGTGGAACATTTTGTGTGTTTCATGTCCATTGTTGACTCTTGTCAATCATATTGCTTTATGTGCTGTACAATAATACAAAACATTTAATACAATGTCTTGGCTTATCTTGGCTCTGGTCTTTTATCTGTTTTTGTTGTGTGTATTTTGTTCCAATGTCGAGGTCACAACGGTTAAAGGGCTTTCAGAGCATTATAATGTAACTTGATGGTCATGCTCCTAACATTTAAAGAGATAAATTTATTTTCATTCAAGCCTGCCTCTGAATAAATACAGTTCAGTCTTATTTAAAAAAGACAACTAATGCTATGGAGATAAATAAATAATGTGTGATAAATGTTAAATCTAGCAGGGATTAATATTTTTTTAATGAATTTGACAGTATATGCACAGCTTCATTTCAGATCTGAAGGTAGACTTGGGGGGACATTTCATACTAAACAAAAACAAATAAAAAACGCATACAAATGTATTTAATAAAGGGCGAACTGATTCAAGTGGGAGAGCGCTGGTCTTCAGATCGGGGGGTCCACGTTTCAAATCCCACAATCAGCAGATTTATTTGTCCGATTTCGTCCCCTCCAACTGGTTGGGTTGGTGTCAGTATAATGTGACTGGCTGAGACAGGAGTCACTGTATCCCCGAACTGTCTCATTTGTGGCAGCACATAAAATTGTTGTCAGTCTTGGGGCCCGTCAAAATTATAGTGCTGATGTTGGATGTTAAACTCATATCTGTATTAAATATTCAATATTTTGCATTTTTTCTCCTTCTAAAAAAGAAGCTTAAATATAGAAAGGCTGGTTAAGTATAATTTATGCATTGCAGGTTTGTTATAATAAATGTTGGGATAATTGTAGTAGATGTAATAAATTGTATGCACTAGATTGAAAACACATAATTATATAAATAAGCTAGGGCAAACCATAAGAATCAGGCATAATGGAACGGGTTATCCAATTTTCGTAACAGCATTTGATTTGTCACTACAAAAGTTTATAAAAATGTGATCTTAATAGTTGGGACAACCAGAGCTGGTCACCTGATGCTTGGCTAGTCACATGATACATACGTGTACTGACTGGGAAAAAACAACAACACGTCAATAAATCTCAGATGCAGAAAGGACAAAAATACAATGCGCTACTCCACAAGTGTGCTAAGGGTATACCTGTGATTATAAATTAATACACACTGAACCAACTGGTTCAAAATTGAACATTTAAAACAAATCAGTTAAAACAAAACAAAAGGTTTGCTTGAAAGCACAGTAAACACTATACCAATATTGTGATAATTTCTTTATTACAGGATATATTAGACGGAGACCAAACAGAAAAATCATCATGACACTCCAAATTTCTTCTGCTTGAAAGAGGGCGGCAGGTTGTCCTCCATCTGAGAGGGTGGCCGTTCCACTGCAACAAGCATCCCGTTGGATGTGAAGTCTGCAAACAGCAGGTACTGTGGAAACCAACACAAAGCGTTTGTATTTAAAGATGGAACAGTTGGTAGCCATAGATTTTTTTTTATCTTGTTGAAATCATATCATTACAATGCCTTTGCCCATGTGGTTCTGATCTATATCTTTTCCCTTGAATTGTTTTTTCTTTTCTTGTGTCAAATTTTTTTTTTAGGGAGAACAATTATTTTTTTTAAATCAAAACTGATATCAAGATCAGAGTTTTTTTGAAGAGGTAGACATGGTAGAACCACTTTGATGAGTGAAGTTTTAGTGTTGATATTAATAAGCAGTGTCATTTTCTTCTACAATGTAAGAATGTTGAATATAATGTTGTTACAAAAAGTTTATACCAGCTTTAAGGTCTTCAATTCATTACTTGATTTACATATCTTAAGGTACTTAATTTGTGATACAAAGAAGCAGGAAAGAGATTTGTCCAATAAGAAAGGATTTTCTTCGTAAATGAAATTCACCACTGACCTTGTACTTGTAGCATGTCTTTGCTACAACATCTGTTCTATGGGAGGCATTCTTCTTTTCTGATAGAATCAGATCCTATAATAGTAAAAATTCAGACGATGTGAGTTTTACTAACAAGTAATCTTCAGACTTACTGCCCAAGCCAATATTATTTGTAGAAAAACACTACTTGACAGATCTATAAATGTGTACCTGCTTCAGGGCACTGCAGAGCCAAGTCATGAAAACTATGCATGTGTCTTCTACAGGGAATGATTCAATATTCGCAGTCATTTCTTTATAACTTATTACAATCAGCTTTGTAACAGGTGAGCATTGAGTTATGATTTGAAGATATTCGTAGCATTACATCTAATTAAATAGTTCATGACCATTAAAACAAATAATGTTAAGAAAAAAGGGTAACTGATTTATATTTTCGACCTCTTAAACTCACACTAAAGTCACCAAACTTGTTATTTGCCATGTTTACCTTCACATTTAAGCAGTGCAGACGTATTATTTAATATATACATATATAATCTAATGTTAATTGTTAAAACATTTGTAAATATTGCTCAAAAATGAGCTGTCACCTTAGATTTATCCAGTACACTTATTGCTGAATCTGAGTGCACAAGGATTTTTTCAGGGCAGTCTGGAAAAAACGCAATTCCAATGATGTGTCGGAGAGGTTTAAGCCAGTTTTTAGGGAACCGGCTGCTGTTTTCCTTACTCCAGGGTGAAAATTCTCTCCCATTCAAGTCAAACTCATAGATCTAAAATGGATGGAAAAACACACAGGAGGAAAAAAATGAATGAAAAGGCACTGATTGCTCAAGAAAATGTTACTTTGTTAAGTAGTCTCTGGCTGGCATTACAATCTGCTTATGGTCATGCCAAGTTTATGTTACAGAACTTTTCTCTATAAATTTTCGCCCAGTAACACACAATTCTGAGGATTTTAAGCTATTTGTACTAACGCTTCTCAGTTCATTTGTGAGAAAACACATTTTACTCAATCATTTTTTACAGACCTATATCTCTTAACTTACCTGGAAATCTCGAGTCAATAATGACTAACACAAGTAAAGTGGAGTCCACTTTTTCTTTAATTATAGATTTATTAAAACAAACTCTACTGCCATTATCGTCGAGATTATGTTAGGTGCAGAAATTGTATGCATCACCACGGTAGAAAATACCGAGATCAGCAACTGTGACCCAAACTCAAAGGATAACTAGATCTCACAAATCTATACATTATGTAGATAAGTTAAGCAAGTGAATCATAGTTCATTGGTATGCCTGATGGTCGAAGTTTCTGGGATGAACTGAACAGAATAGAAATCAGAATAATATCAATAATGCTAAGCCCTGATACCAAATTATACTTGCATTCCAGAAGTTTTTTCTATCCCCGAGGTTCCATACAGATTTTTTTTTTCATCAACGGAGCATACAATACTTGCAGCTATTCAAAGACATAACTGCTGCAAGAAAAGGGCAGGCGCCCAGAATTTCCCCAGGCTTGCAGAGGAAGAAATCTTTTAGAAATAGCATTTGTTTATAATATAATGGATTCATAGAATTTGTTATGCTATCACGCTATAGAGTAGAAAGAGAGCTTTAATTTGATATATAATAAGCTCTTATTTTCGATTATTTATGATTTTTTTTCAAACATAGTGCCCTGCATTTCTATACATCCTTCATATTTTGTAAAATAGGGCCATTTTAAAGGTGAATAAATCTAAAATTTGTTTCTGTAAACCTCTGAAAAAAATTTTGAGTCTTGCCTCGGTAGTATTGGTAATAACCCTAAAGAATTTTAAGTATGTGATCCCAAAAATCCTTTTACACCCCAGGCTTAAAATACTGAGTTTTAATAGAGATAAAAATTTAACTGCCAAATATGTGTATTTTTGTCACTTTTGGAAGTTTTCTACAGTCACAGCATGAAAGGTGTGTGCTTGATATTTTTATATACAAAATGTGATAAACTATCAGAAAAATAAATTTGAAACGTCTAGTACAAATCATTTTGGTTTAGCGACACACCAAACAACGCTTCCTATTGTGTTTTTAACACAACACTGACATTGCAAAACATAAAATGTTCATAAAATATTCATTTTCAAACAGATTTTTAAAATTTAAAATTTATTATTTGCCCAAACAAACAACATGCAATCAAATTTAATATCATTTAACACATATGAAAAAATCACTTTCTTCACCTAATTATATGTAACAATGATTTACAGTAAGTACTTACACTGTGATCACAGTAAGCTATGACAAGGGTTAAACTGTGCGGAGAAAATGCAAGGGCTGATACTTGTGACTGTAACACTGGGCAAGAGCACACATGCTGCAAACAAAGCAAAAAAAAAGTTCATAATCATAAAGTAATGATAGATAAAAATCAACTGAATTGGTCGACCACCAAGCACTGCATATGAGGGTTTTCTATAATTTATCCCCCATTTTTCCAAGAGCATTTATAGTTAAAAATCACCCGTGGTATATTTATTAAGGGCCCACAATTTCAAGGTATGGTTGTTATTTATAAAAGATAGTATTGGTAGATATTTTTGTTTTCAATCCTGTAAACAGTTTTACCTCACAAGTTCCAGTCCTGAAGATGTAAACTTGGTGATCCAGGGAAGCCACAGCAAACATCTCACCATCAGGACTGACACACAGTCTGTGGATAGGAAGATCTGAGGAAAAAAGAGCAAACTTAAATAAAAAATTTAATATAAGACATATGGGTGAAAACTTGCAAAATGTGATCAATAAAAATTGGTGGCAAATAAATTAGCTGGGCTTATTTCTCTCTATATATAGAACAAATGTGAACCTAAACTACTATCATTGTTTCCCGTTGTCTCTTAAAAACTAAGTTCTTAGTGTTTACAAGGTATTCTGATTTCTCCTGAGACATCATGCATGGAAACCTCATATTTCAAATTGCTTGGGTATTAGAATTACAGAAGGGGACATACATGAACTACAAAAGTGTTAAAATAAATAGACAGAATTTTACCTTTTTTGAGAAACTGCGTTTATGGTGATTTCTTATTGTTTTCTTTCTATAGCAATCTTCTCCCAACCCCATTTCTTTAAAAGGCATGTCTTGGGCAGCAATGAGCATTGATTCTGCTCGACAGTTATTACTTTTTTAATGCCTATTGGTGGTGTGAGCTTCGAATTAAGAGAATTACATCAGAAAAACTGAATCATGAGTCTGATTTTAATAGAGCCAAAGAGAGAAAAATAATCTATTCTCTTGCAAAACTCGGTTTATGAGAAATTCAAATTATTAGACTTCGTTTTGTGAGGTTTCCAGTGTACTTCATCTTTAATGATCTTGATAGCTAGAAACATCTTCAGCTAATTTAACTCTTTCCACTCGGAAGCTTGTTATTCCCTTGAACTACAAATCAACTGAGTGTCCGTTGATGCGGGTGGAAAGAGTTAATTGCGCTCCATAGTTTGCATGATGACATAGAGCTTACACCAAGCTTCCAGTCCAAGCGAGAATAGACTACAAGATTGCAACTCTGTGCTACAAATGTATTTCTAATAAAGCCCTGAGAAAAGCATCTTCATTGCAGCAATTTAAGGCAGGGCTCAAGACCTATCTTTATGATTTTTACCTTAATGAGAGCCCTTCTTTTTCAATCTGATTATTCATTATTGCTTATCTGTCAAACGTTGAATATGAAGCAAGTGAGTGAGCGAGCGAGTTGTGAATGGTTGTATGTTTTCTTATGTGTTGCATGTTTGCTTCTTTGTTATGCATTGTAAAGCGTTTCGAGCCATGTTCTTGGAAGAAGCGCTATATAAATGATCTTCATTATTATTATTATTATTACACACACACACAGTGAGCATTGGGCAATATTTGCGTATTCAAAGTTAATTTTTGCCAAAAAGATCACTTTTTTTCTTGCTTTTTTTTATTTGTAAAATATCACCTTGCAAAGCATTACTTTTGTAAGAGATGACACTAAAAAAAGCTGCTTCTGGAGAAGCATTGTGAAACAAGGATCACTAGGCCCGAAACATTTATGAACAAAATAATAGCTACTGCACCTGTGAACCGACGCTCCACGTTTTTGGACTGTTTGTTTGTCAAGTTTGTCACACAAAGCGCGCCAGATGTGAGGGCAGTAACAAGGTGGCTCCCGTCAGGTGTAAAGGCCATCAGATGAGCAGGTGGGGTTTGGGCGGACACTGAGCTCATTCGCTGCAAGCTCACTTCAGGTGACACAAATGTCTCGTTTTTCTGGATGTAATATATATATATAAATATGTGAATAGAATTTGAAGTACAAATGGATATTAAAACAAATTCAAGTAACAAGTTATTGAGTTTAATTATCATTTAACGTTCAATTGCCCCATAATGTTAAAACCCTATCTTAAATTTTTAATAACAAACGAAACAATGGTGTATGCACTGAAAACCATGGACCTCCAAAAGGACTGACACCAAGAATTCCAAAGAGAAATCAAAGAAGAAAAGAAAGGAAAAATTGACAATGAAATGCTTAGTTTCAGGTTGGCCTTCTGTAATGTGTCCTACAATTGAAGAGTGATAATTTTCAAAGACATGATTTATCTCTCTGTGAAAAAAGGTTGCCACCTGATTGTTTCTCTTAGACTTAGGCACCCCAGGGGTCATTTTTACTTACTGAAATTTTCAGAATTATAGCCGAAATCTTGAAATGAAACTGACCAGAAGTTTCTCTAAAACTTTCCAATTTTTTGGAATCTTTGACACCCCATCTCCTAAAGAGGCAAAAAACTGAGATCAGTATGCCAGGGGTGACACAGAAACTCTACCTTTGTAAAGAAGACAGCTCATCTCTATCTGTACTTCGAGGATGAAGCAGACATCCATTAAACGATACCACACATCGCACAGCATATTTATTTCTTCTCTCCAGCTCCTGTTCCTCCTCCTCCTCCTTCTACTATACTTCTAGTTTTACTCCTACTCCTATTCCAACTCTTAGTCTCCCCTACAAATCATATCTCTACCCCTACTCATATTCAAACTCTTATTCCTCCTCCTACTAATTCTACTACCATTACTCCTACTCCAACTCTTTTCCTTTTAGTTTTACTCATACTCCTACTATTCTCCTTTAGTTGTACTCCTACTCTTACTTCTCCTATTCCTTCTCATTCTCCTCTTCTTCCTATTCCTACATCTACTCTTACTCGTACTCCTACTCCCAATCCCTCTCCTCCTTCCCCTCTTCCTACTCATACACCTACTGATACTTCTCTTCCTATTCCTACCACTTCTACTCTTACACATACTCCTCCTCTTCCTCCCCCTGCTGCTACTACTCGTCTCTTCTTCCTCCCTCTTTTTTAATTCTTACTCTACTCCTACTCCTACTTTTTACTTCCGTCCCTATTCCTTCTTCCCCTCCTTCTCCTACTACTACTACTACTCAGCCTCGTACTACCCCTTCTATTACTTCTTCTCCTCATCCTACTTCTACTCCTAATCTTACTCCAAATCCTATATAGCGCTGATGCTGGACGTTAAACCAATTTAACTACAGCTACTCCTCCTAATCCTACTTCTACCCCTAATTCTACTACATGTACTACTTTTACACCCTTCTACTCACATTCCTCCTAAACACTGTCGTTGTCGTCGCCCTTCCTCTCCTCTCCCTCTATTGCTTCTCTTACTCCTACCATACTCCTACACGTACTCGTAATCCTACTTTTATCTACTACTTCAACTACTCCTCAACTGCATAGCCCTAATCAGCCTCCTCTTATTTCTACTTCCCCTCCTATTCCTTCTCCTCTAACATAACTCCTTATTCTGCTGGCGACTCCTCCCTCCGCTGCTCTTCCTACATCTCCTACTTCTATTCCTACTACTGCTTCTCCTTCTCATCTTCATCTTACTACACCACCTCTTCCTACTCCTCGTACTCTTACTTCTTTTACTGATGCTCGTATAACTCATGCCTCTCCTATTCTTCGTCCTTACCATCCTCCTACTCCTTCTTTTACTTCTTCTCCTCGTACTCGTACTCATACTCCTCCTCCTTTTCCTATTATTTCTTAGAACTCGTCCCATACTTGTTGCATCAGTTTCATGTGGGGGTACAAAGTCAATCCTGACGTGCAGTCAGGTATGCATCACTTCTTTATCTATTTAACAAGTGGGGGCACAAAGACACCACCGACGTACGAATATGATGGTAAAACATATGGATAGAGTTAAGTAAAGTAATTTTCATTCAACAAAACAAATAAGTAGGCACTTCGAGCTTGATAAAACTATAAGTAAAGAAAAAACAAACAAAAACAACAAAAGAAAATCACTCAGCTCCAATTTGCATCTACTATCAATAGGCCTTTATGTGGCAGAAGGAAAGCAATCACATTATTTCCCTTGGGACTCAGGAGGGGGTGTGACAATTCCCTTCAAAGAAATCCTGCATCAAATCAAAGGGTGTGAGACTTTCCTTCCAAGGAATCCTACATCACACTAAGTTAGAGAAACAAAGAGGCTAAGTTTTGAATCCTGACAACTTACTAGTGTGAGGGTGAAGACCCTGATGCCTCTGTTGTCGGAGAAGGCCAGAACAGTACCACTGGCAGATATAGCACTGCAGATTACATCACAGTCATCCCGCGCCTTCAGCACAACCAGCTTCTTCCGCTTCTGTGTCAGGGGCAACATGCCTCGCTCCTCAGCTAATGGAAACACATGAAGCAAATCAAGCATGTATCAGGGACGCCACCAATGAAATACAAAAATCCTGAAAATTATCGATCACCCATGCTCACATTCCAAGTTCATGAAAACTTCTGACTAGTTGACCTGTGTATTAACAATCTAACTCCTCTGGGCTAGAGCTAGAAATCTTGATCTAAACTGTCTGATAGTCTATAGATTCTATACTTTGGTAGGCTCCTGAGAAGGTAGGATCTTAGGTGATTTAATCTCAGATCACTATGATAGAATTAAATGCATAGTTATTTAAATGTTGAAAAGTAGATACTAGTAATTTTCCGTAGTCAATATCGATTCTAGGTTGAGATCTAGATCTCATGCTGGAGTGCATATCTATGTACTAAACAATTTCTTATTTTATTTTTGTTTTAACTTCCTTACAGACAGGCCTAGTGTCTGTTTTAACAAACCACTCATTATTTCTAAGTGCAAATTGATTGTAACAGTCTGACAGAGCTGGGAATATTTTGATTAAATAAAATCAACTAAAAACTGTCAGAAAAGAAATAAACATGTTATATCAAAAGATGTTTATAGCAGGACTGGAAACATTGTGCCATAAATAAATAAAACTACTATTTCAGAGTTTTTATTTGCAACATTTGTATAGATTTCCGTAAAAAATAAGCTAACTGAACATTTTTGACCAAACAGTGAATTAAAACCATAGACCTAATGTATATTGAAAGATCATTTTTACCAAAGGGAGTGTTGGCTGCTCCAAGCCTCCAGATTTCTATGTGAGTGCTATACTGTAACAGGACCAGGTTTCTGTCTCGGGCGATGCTGATCAGTCCATGCTGGAGATGTATGCAACGATTTGTTTATCTTTTCAAAGCAGAGAACAATAAATGTTTCCTTAAAACCAGGACCGATTTTTTTTGAAAGAATTGTTTTAAAAAAATGTTTTTTTTTCCATAACACTTGAAGTCATAGCAAACTGCACATATATTACCTCTGAGTAATAGACGGGAAAAACAAGTCCGCAAGCGCATTTTGTATGAAAAAAAACAAGAAAACTTGAATGGCACCTCATAAAAAGCGGACCACTTAAAAACCTGATAACACCTATTATGGTGGACAGTGTATATGTTTAAACAAAGCGTGTAAGATCCTTTCCAGACAATAGTTGCTTTTTTCTTTGACAATGTCCTCCATCTAATTTGAATACTTGCTAAATACATTTTTTGACCCTTGAAATTAACATTAATGTTATACTTATTAATGACAGATTGTGTTAGATGAATGTAATTGTATTATAACCAAAATTTAGCTTTGGGAAAAACTACTTTTATCACGCAACAATGTGCTATATCTTGAAGGGATTTTATCACACTTGCAACAGCTTTGTACCCGGCCTTTTACAGCCTCAGCAAAGCAATTCTTGGTAAGTTGTACGTCCCCTAGGCTTCCAGAAAATCCTATCCAAAGTGAGTATTAAATTATTTTTTTTTAAACTGAATATTTTTTTTTTAGTTATTTTAGTAAAAAAAAAAAAAAAATCAGACCTCTGTGAGTCTAAAAAATAACAAACTAATGAACTCTGTTCAGATTTGAAATACTTTATGATTAAGATTGTTATAAAAATCAAAACTTGATTGTAACTGTGACACATATATTGAATCTCATCTGTATTTCTTTTAGTCGACAATGGACACAAACAAGCAAACTGGATTTAGCCAAATGAAATGTATGTATTAAAGCAGTATGGGCTCCGTTCGATCTGCTGCAATTATTTCCTCCTAATTGGATCAATCACAGTATTCAGACAAGTCCCTTGTACCACGCTCTGTAAGCTTGTCGCCATATTGATTCTCCCTTGATACACATAGGCAGCGTAGAAGGGTGCACTGGTGAAATTTAAATCTAGATGTAGATTTGATTCAGAGTCAAATCAGATTCCGGCTGAGACAGGAGTCATGGTATCCCCGCCCTGTCTCGTGTGTGGCAGCACATAAAATTCTCAGACGTCCGTCTTGGGGTCCGTCCACAATATAACCTATATAGTGCTGCTGTTGGACGTTTAACCAACCCAACCAACCAACCATCACTACATTACTTAATCAAGCATGTATCAGGGACGCCACCAATGAAATACAAAAATCCTGAAAATTATCGATCACTCATGAAATTTCACACCCATGCTCACATTCCAAGTTTATGAAAACTTCTGACTAGTTGACCTGTGTATTAACAATCTTACTCCTCTGGGCTAGAGCTAGAAATCTTGATCTAAACTGTCTGATAGTCTATAGATTCTATACTTTGGTAGGCTCCTGAGAAGGTAGGATCTTAGGTGATTTAATCTCAGATCACTATGATAGAATTAAATGCATAGTAATTTAAATGTTGAAAAGTAGATACTAGTAATTTTCCGTAGTCAATATCGATTCTAGGTTGAGATCTAGATCTCATGCTGGAGTGCATATCTATGTACTAAACAATTTCTTATTTTATTTTTGTTTTAACTTCCTTACAGACAGGCCTAGTGTCTGTTTTAATAAAGCACTCATTATTTCTAAGTGCAAATTGATTGTAACAGTCTGACAGAGCTGGGAATATTTTGATTAAATAAAACCAACTAAAAACTGTCAGAAAAGAAATAAACATGTTATATCAAAAGACTGGAAACATTGCGCCATAAATAAATAAAGTCTACCTTTTCAGAGTTTTTATTTGCAACATTTGAATAGATTTCCTTAAAATAATTTAACTGTGAGCATTTTTTGACCAAATAATGAATTAAAACCATAGATCTAATGTACATTGAAAGATCATTTTTACCAAAGGGAGTGTTGGCTGCTCCAAGCCTCCAGATTTCTATGTGAGTGTTATACTGTAACAGGACCAGGTTTCTCTCTCGGGCAATGCTGATTAGTCCATGCTGGAGATATATGCAACGATTTGTTTATCTTTTCAAAGCAGAGAACAATAAATTTTTCCTTAAAAACCAGAACTGATTTTTGTAAAAAACTGTTAAAAAAAATATTTTTTTTTTCATAACACTTGAAGTTATAGCAAACTGCACATATATATCCTCTGAGACGGAAAAAACATGTCCGCAAGCGCATTTTGTATGAAAAAACAAAGAAACTTGAATGGCACCTCATAAAAAGCGGACCACTTAAAAACCTGATAACACCTAATATGGTGGACAGGGTATATGTTTAAACAAAGCGTGTAATATCCTTTCTAGACAATAGTTGCTTTTTTCTTTGACGATGTCCTCCATCTAATTTGAATACTTGCTAAATACATTTTTTGACCCTTGAAATTAACATTAATGTTATCATACTGATTAATGACATATTGTATTAGAGGAGTGTTATTGTATTATAAACCAACATTTAGATTTGGGAAAAACTACTTTTATCACGCAACAATGTGCTATATCTTGAAGGGATTTTATCCCACTTGCAACAGATTTGTACCTGGAAAGCAAAGCAATTCTTGGTAAGTTGTATGTCCCCTAGGCTTCCAGAAAATCCTATCCAAAGTGAGTATTAAAAAAATTTTTTAACTGAATATTTTTTAGTTATTTTAGTAAAAAAAATAATTACCAGACCTCTGTGTGTCTAAAGAATCACAAACTAATGAACTCTGTTAAGCTCTGAAATACTTTATGATTTAGATTGTTATAAAAATCAAAACTTGAGTGTAACTGTGACACAATGTCATATATTGAATCGCATCTGTATTACTTTTAGTCGACAATGGACACTAAAAAAGTAACAAGCAAACTGAATTTAGCCAAATAATGTATGTATTAAAGCAGTATGGGCTCCGTTCTATCTGCTGCGATTATTTCCTCCTAATTGGATCAATCACATTATTCAGACAAGTCCCTTGTATCAAGCTTTGCAAGCTTGTCGCCGTATTAAATCTCCCTTGATACACATAGGCAGCGTAGAAGGGTGCACTGATGAAATTTTAATCTAGATTAGATCTAAATCTGAATGTAGATTTGATTGGAGTGAAATCAGATTCCTGAATCACTACATTACTTACACTGTGTAAAAGAACACTAGAGCCGTAGAGCGCACAATTCAAACTATATGTATGTACTTTAGTAGACATTTTCAATGACATAAGAGTACGATAAAACGCACGAGAATCATAGGTTGGAAATTACAGCGGGGGGGTAGGGGACTCGGTGTGAAGATCGCAAGAGATTGATATTAATTGGAAAAATAAAGGAATAACTAGATCTAAGTCATTGTTTGTAGAAGTTCAATTGTAGATTCTAGTTTATGATTTACGAACGAACAGTAAATGATGGCGACGGCCTAAGACTGGGTATTAAATTGAGATAGAGAGATCAGATTGCGGACGAACAAACGATCACTAGAGCAATGTTCCTTGTTTGTAAAAGAACATAAGAATGCACGATAATGCAAAAGACTTATCCGAGTCAAAACCAGGCAAGATCAAACTTAATAAAAAAAAAACATTAACTTAGAAATGACGGTGATTGTCAAGGACTAGAGTTTTCAGATAGAGAGATGGGTACTATTATTCAGAGTTTCGAATGTATATTAAACAATAAAGAAAACAACTCGTTGGCATCGACTTATATTGATCCTGCTGACGAACTCAATCTCGATAGAACAATAATGAGTAAAAACACATAGATATATAGCGAATGGATATAATAATTAAATTGTTCCTATATTTTTTTTGCACTCAAAACTTTTTACGTTCAGTTTTTCTCTAGTTGGGCTGCGTGATTGACAGAAAAAATCGTAACTGTACGACAAAAATGCCTTTTGCCAAAACCATTTTAACCTACTTGAGAAAAAGCGTATGGGTTGGCAGCTCTGCTAATACATCACAATACCGCTTGTAGGAGTATTTAATTCGCCCTATTAGCTGTCGCCTCAGAAGTGAAAAAAAAGTAACTAAAGTGCTAATACGCCTCGATAAATCGTCTCTGAAACGAAATACGACTGCTGATCTGTCCGACTTTTTTGCTACTCATGTGGGTCCAACTTTCATTTTTCATGGTGAAAATAAATCATGTCGGGAAGTCTGAGGGTCGGAAGACGCGTGGGAAATCAAGTTAGAAAAGCCTTGATCATCAAAATTGTCGGAATTCCCTGGAGCAAAGAGAAAAAAGCCTCACGTTTTGATATAATGGTTACAGATCTAATGGACTGTACCTTCGGAACAGGCGCCACATTTAGTACTCTTTTGATCCCCTTCAGTTTGGCAACAAAGAGGTTTGTATCCACACCTGGAGAAATAAAACATGAAATTCAGATTTATTTGCTTCTGGTGTCTTAAGTATGATTGCAATGTATCCCAAATATTTATACGGCTACAGAGAAGATTTGCACAATCCATTACTTCATTATAACTTTTATAAGTTATCAATTGCGGTTTACTACAGCATCATTTTAATGGCAATTCTGCTTGGTTATTTTTTTACAGTGAAAAGCAGCAAACGACGTGTAAGCAAAAATACACTGTATAAGTAAATTGAAGGTTTCACAGGCTCTAATCATTCTCCTCCCTGATTTAATACATGTAGTAAGTTGGATATTTAAACTGTTTTGTGTCTTGTTATTGTCCATTGATGATTGTAACTTTGTTTTTGTAGCTATCTAAATTGTACAATGAAAGAAATCTATCTTAATAGACACGCAAAAGACAAAAAACATTCTATGTAAATATTCTCAGTAATTTTTAAAAGGGTGATTTAAAATATCTTTCAAAAAAATTCTTGCAAAAGAAAAAGTATGCTCAGATCTTCTCAGAACAACTTGCTCAAAATGATTTCAAGACTTTCATTGTTAAAACACTACTGACTTTGAAATGATTAAAAACTGCTTTTAGAGTTGTACATGTCGACTTTATCAAAACCACTTTTTTAACGGAATAAGGCAACGTACTTTTTGTATCTTCCAAAAAATGAGCAAGTAAGAGCTGTAGTACATTAGTAATACAGCCAACAGGCACTTCTGCAATGACGGTCACTTCCCATAAACTCCCCTTGCGTTTTTTCCTATATTTTGTTATTGCCCTGCTCAACGCAACTTCAGACAGCCTAAGTTTATGATCCAAACAAAACAGACAAAAAACTTTCAATCATCACGTTGGCTTGTCCATTGCATCTCCTGCATAATCTGTCTCCATGTCTTGGGCTATCCTTCCTGCCTCAATCAGCCTCCTTTGTAGCCAGACGCTGATGTCATTCACCCATCCCAGACCAGCATGTGAGCCCTAAACGAATTGTTTTCGCACCCATCACCATGCTGTATCTTGACTTAGTCCCAAAATCAAGAGATGACACTTTTAAAATCTTAGGCAATTTGATACACTTCTTGGCTTTATGACAATGGAGAGTTTCTTTCCGAGCAGAGTTTACCGATGAAACACAGGCCAACCTAAAAAAATTTTTCTAAAAACATTGTCGGCAGTGGGACTGAAGGTGCCGTCAGGGGACGGACTGTCGGTCCTTTGATTGCTGGCTATATTTATCTAGCCTGAGCTGCTGGCTGCTGCTAGAATGGGCCCAGGGGATTGCCGACACTTTGATGTTACTCGAGTTTTGGCCATAAAAAATTAGCTGACCAGCAGTGATTGTCGGAAATCTGACAATTGTCGGCACAATTGCAGGTCTTTTGCTGTTCTGCCCTTTATTCTCCTTGCTTCTAATTTTGTTTCCAGAATGTGTTTGTCTAAATTATTGTGTCTCTTCAAGTGTCCAAAATATTTTTTAGTTTCCTCTGATGTTATTTAAAAGTCAGATTGGTGTAATTTTTTGTTCTTTAAATACATCATTGTTAGTCACGTTTGCTATACATGGTATTCTGAGATTTTTCTCAAGGGCTTTAATTCATCTGATTTCATAATCTTTAAACCTTCACAACCAATGTCACAGTGAGAAAAATGCAAAAACCTTCAATTTTGTATAAAACTATGATACTAAGATAAAAAAAAAAAAAACTTGGTAGAAATAGTTATAATTTAACCTGTATTCTATATTTTAACTAAAGTATTGCAAGAACAAATCTGGAAAATAATACATTAGATGAGCATTCCAAAAAATCAAACAAAATCCCCCAAAAAACAAAACAAAACAAAAATATAAAGCTAGCCAATTATACAGGATAGGGTATACAAGGAAATTTGGAATTATTAAAGACCTAAAAGTTAGCTGAAAATCTTACCCCCTGAAACAAGGTACCCTCCTGTGTAAGGCCAGGGCTCTGACATCGTGCGTGTGCCTCCAGTGGAGAGGCTGGTGCACCCAGCGCTTGCGTTCTGTCACATGATCAGCGCTGCACAGGCTGAACTGGAAGAGTGCAGCATCCACACCACCAGAAAAAACTTCAGTTTCCGTCTGGGATAAACCAAAGATGAACACTTTTGAAACATGTGATTAACAGTTGTTGGGTTTTGAGGGATTTCTTTTGTGTTCATTTGGATACAATTTATAAATCAGCCTACCATTCAAAGTATAAAAAATACATAGTCTAATAGATTGATGGACAGAAAGGAGTGAATATATCGCTGAGGAAGATTAACATTCATATGCAAAATTTGTTAGGCTTACCTTTGTCAAACAGGAAAGTATGAGATTTTTTCTTTTTTTCATTTTTTCTTCCAATCATCAGAGTTACAGAAAAGCAGGTTATGAATAAATATTTAGTAGAAAGGGTGTAATTATTTCACTCTATAGACTTTCAATTAAAAGAATAATACTTAATTATAGATACAAAACACCCAGGAAGCATACCTCACTCAAACACAGCGATAAAACATCTGCCTTGTGACAGTGGAATGTCTGGATTGAAAAGAACAAAGACAAAGAAAAACAAAACTATTTAAAATATTCAGACAAGCTTTTTAGTGCACGAAGAGTCATTCTAATCTTAAGCATGTTGCTAAACCTACTTTAGTTTTCAAATTGTATTACTTGTCACAGAAATATCTCGTTTAGGTATGCTGATAGTGAAAAGCCATTTCAGCAAGTACACCAAACTTTTGCACTCCTCTTTGATTAGCCCAAAAGCAAGAAAGACTTGCGACCATTAAAAGTGATCTTTGTTAAGTTATGCTTCAAGCACAATGTAATATACAGAAAACTTAAGAGGACCTTTAACTGTGTAGCTTCCTTCCCATTCCAGAATGTAACAACACCACGCGAGTCACCACTGATGATTGTAAAATCCCTGAAAGATACAAAGATAAAATATAATATAGAGATATAGAGAGCTGTGTCAAATAGGTCAAGATCTGTTCGATTCTTAAAATGAAAGGTTACGCAGCACAAAAGTCAGAGCTAATGGATTTTTAGATGGTCCCAGCTTTTATTCAGTTTAACCCTTTTAGATGTATCCCGGCCCCACCCGGCCGAAACTATCCCAAAGGCCTTGTGTTTATCCCTGCCCAAAACGGTCATTATTTTCTTCAAATTTTACTCCCATACATTTTCCCATGATGGAAAATCAAGCAGGCAACACAGAGCTTGACTATGAATCAGATGTAGACCTAAAAATCAGCGATAATGAGGAAGAAGTAAATCATCTAGTCTAGATCTATGAGTTGGGACAGACCAAGGTGTCTAGATCTAGATTATGGATCTAGGTCTAGTTCTGAAGCCCACTTTATGCTGGATCTAGATCTACATCTTTGTAACTTCGAGCTAGCATAGATAGTTTTTTTCTCTATTCTTTTCGTTTTTATCTGTTGTTGTTGTTGTTGTTGCTTCTTCTCCTATTCATCCTCTTTTGAATTTCTCATTATCTGCCTAAAATTTAAAAAAATTAAAATTGTATATTTTACCAAAGGCAACGGAATCATTTGCAAACAAACAAAAATATTATACACAAAAGTATATAAGCAAATGTCGATTGTAAATTTGAATAATCTTAAATCATTTTTTTTAATTCACAAGTAAAATAGCAGCTTAGCTCAACTGATAACAATAACATTGATATGGGTGTGTAAATTAGTATGTTTTGTGTTTTATGCAGCATATCAACATCACCCACTTCAGCCCATACACAACTCAAATCAAACTCATGTAAAAAAAAATAATAAACTCTAGTAATTGTTAAGAAAAAGACAACTTAGATGACTTTTTTTCCGAGGCACCTATTGAAGAGCCCCTGAACTCCAAAATAATGTAAACAAACCAGGGTGCCAGGAAGCTAAAGCTTAGAAACAAAATGGCTGACACAAAATGTGTATGTAAAAGAGTTAAATGCCTTTGGTGAATTAAAGAATTAGAAAAAAAAATTATGGTTAGTAAGAGCTCTTATCCAACATCTATAGAGTTTCCATGAAGAATTATATGACAGGTCTTAAAAATAATGTTGAATAGGTAAAGAAATGCGCTGAGAATTTGGAATCTTTGATGTTTTCTTACCACAATCTTTTACATACCTTTTAATTTCCTTTTTAGACTAATAAACAAAAAAGTAAACGACAGGTAAAGAAATGCGCTGAGAATTTGGAAAATTAAACGACATAATTATGAACCAGAAGCCATCACTGACAAAATATCTAGAGAGATAAATGAAATGCTTAATATCTATGGAAACTATAATAACAGATATAGTATTAGTTACCTGGTGACTGCGACACACCAGACAATGGTTTCCTGATCAAACTTTCTCCCAAGCGTCATGCGACTTATCGGTTGGCCAGACTTCACGCTCCACTGCCGGATGTTGTTGATACTGCCAGAGATGATGATGCTCTCCCCATCTTGATCAAACCATGCCAGAGATAAAATCCTGCCTGAAGTGAAATCAAAAGATACAATTATGATGTATTCAATTTGTTTTAATTTGACCCATCTGACAAAAAATGATAGCTGGCCAAAAATTATGGTGGCATATTTATGGTTTCGAGTCAGGTGTAAAAAGGCTTGTTTATACTCTCATCTTTTTCTTATTTTGAAGATACCTTTCTTTTGAAAAAGCAGTATGCTGTGAAAAGAAAAAGAAATAGGCAAGATATACCGCATCTGAGATTAATTCTAACTTTTTCAAGTGGGATTTTTCATTTCACAACATTTAAAATTGTGATTAAAATATAAATTCAATAGGCCAGGAAAATTTGTATCCATTTCAACCTACTTTGAACTCATATCTAATACACCCAAATAAGATGTATTGTTGAAACTCTGATATACAGATGTTATGTATATAATAACAAAAACAATAAGAACCAAAATGCCATTTCATAATTTCATCTAAAGTTGCATTAAAACCGGAATCAATTTCTAAGTTCAATACATGAGGTGCTAAGTTTGGTAACAAACCTTCTTGCTTGGCAAATCCTCTCAAGAACTGAAGCTCTTCTGATACATCAAATAAAACAACACAGCCATCCTCTGTACCAGCCTATTTTCGAGTGAAACACAATGTTTTAGACTTTTCAAAATATAAGGGATAGTTAACCTCTATATCAGGATCATATTATTATCAATTTTGTCAGAGCTTAGAATAACCCAACACAAAAAAGGCTGAAATCTAGGGACCGTCTTACAAAGAGGAAAGAAACAGCTTTGATTGCTAAAGAGATTTTTTTTTTCCTACAGGGGGTCTGGAGCAGTGGTTCCTTTAAATACATATGTTTAAAAGAGAAATAAACTGCATGATCTTTAGCCTTACTTTCAGATACAAGAACTCATAGTCCTGTAAAATGTTGACAATATTAATCATGAAGTTCGCAGAAAATCAAAATGTTTTGAAACAGATAAAAAAGGAGGAACTAGATTTTTAAACGAAGGATTTCAGCCTAAAAGAGGAGGATTCTCAGCCCTGTTTGTAACGGCGGCTGAATTTTCATTTTATGATTGATGCAACTTTTTCTCAAAGCATTCCAGTTAAATCATTAAAGAAATGCTGTTTTAAAGAGTAAATTCACTTGAAATAAAATACAAGGATTTTTAAGATAAAATAACTAGTAGCAGGGTGATATCTGTTGATTGCAAAATTTGCATTCTATCTGAATGATTTTAGTTTTTACTGATATTTATCCTCCAGAAGTTTTTTTTTTAACAGGGCTTAATCAATTTGAAATCTGCAAAATACTTCTGACATCAATCACCTCAAAATTTACCTCAAATTAATCGACATGGAGCAAAGCCTTATAATTTGATCGTAAAGAAAGCCTACCACTAAGAATGTTGTGTGGAAAAAAATGTATTTATGTTTCTTTTAATTATTGACTTACAGCAATCTTGTCACTGTTTGAATTTTTTGTGAGACACCAAATAGGACCAGCATTTGATGACATTGAAGACTATGTAAGAATGAGAAATAGAGAAAAGTAAAAATTGAATTAGCCATGAAATAAATTCATCCCATGAATAATGGTACTCAAGTCTCTTAGCTTTAATTCAGGAGTTGAGTTAGGGGTGTGACTTAAAACATGGTCAAATTTACAAAATGAAAAAGAAAAGAAAAAAAAAACCCAGCAGTAACAGAGAAAAGTTGTAAATAATAAAAAACATGATAGAAAAAGAATGCCAAAAGCCTCTGTAAAAGTACAATAACCTTAAGTGGTATACTATTTATTCGATGGATTGGTCTGGGATAAATTGTCGAAATTCTAACTTTATCTATCAGATACATTAGCAACATGTTCTAACTAACAACTCCTTCCATTTTAATATGGATGAGAGTAGGATATGTGTTTCTGTAAAACTATATTATGTTCAGATAACGTATAAAAATTTAAATTGCTAGAAACCAACTTTCGGCTTTTGTGCTTGTAGGTCCAACTCTACAACATTTCCCCCAATGCCACCAGCAAAAAGGCGACCTTGACACCAGATGAGGGATTCCACTGAAGCTCCTTGTCCCCCAAGGATGGTCTGAGGAAAAAATCTACAGTGTATTCTCATATTCATAGAATTTAAATACATTAAAATCTTTTTAGCTTTTTGCCCCCATAGTAAAAAAGCTACACAGTGGGTGTGATTCACTGCACAGAGAAATCAAAGGAATTCAATTCTCCTTTTAAATAGAAGTGAATCTTTTAAAAAATTTAATATAATTATTTGAAAACCCTATAATCATACTTACCTTTTAGCCATTGTTAAAACAATCTCAATTCAAATAATTTGAATCTTAAAGAAGTTAAACTAGAGTTCCATTAATTTCTGGAAAACAAGATTCTAAACTCTAAAGACGGTGGAAAACAAAGACAGGTCTTCTGGACATAAAGCCTAAGAATCATAGAATGTGTCCAAACCGAAGCTTGAATTTTAAAAACTTGGGTTGAAATCTGCAGTGTATTTAAACTGATTTGGATCATAGAGCATCACTTCATTTTTAATATATCTTGTTCATCCTTTAAGAAAAATTAAGCAAATTCATTTAAAGAAGGAATTTAGTTTCTATAACTGTCTTCCAAATGAAAAGGATGAGTCTATACACACTATATATTGTGTTTTGTCCAAATTTTGCTATCCACTTTATATCATGATGTTTATGTGTAAATAATGGTTATTAACACTGTCTATCGCAGTTATTCTACTTAAGACAGTAAATAATCATTCTTTAGACCTGGGAAACGCTAGATTAGGAGAGAGATTAGCTTTATAAGACGACCAGACCAAAGAATTTAATTTGAACAGAACCACTAAATATAATAAAGCGCGTAGAGCAAAATTTGGACAGAAACACATGTAATGTGTATAACAAAATTTGGAAAAAAATCTGTATAAACGATAAAGAGGCAAAAGCACACTATATAGCGTATATAGACACTCCCCAATGAGAATTCTTTGTCAATCATACCATTTCTTGCATCCAGTTGTCATGTGATGCCAAGATTTCAACTGATCCATCAGCCCTGCATGAAGAATTCAAAAAAAGTAAGTGGGTAAGGTAATAAACTCCCGTTTTAACTATGAATACTTAAATTTCTTCTGAATTTTTGTCAATTTTACGTAAACCAATATCATCATGTATTCGAAGGGGCTTTACACTGATGTCTGTCTAAATACAATCTTCTTGGGAGATAAGAAAAACAAAAAAACACGGATCTGGTTATAAGGCGAAGAGAAGAAAATGAATATATATATATATATTTTTTTTTTTAGAAGCTAATCCAGCTGACCTTGAAACTGCTATTCTCCCAGTTTTATCATCACAGGCAATACAGTTGATAGTTTGAGGCTGGAACTCAAAAAATCTGACATGATGAACCATCAGCTTCACCTGATGAGCTGTCTCAGACATGGTTTCCATACTATCTGGAGAAGAGCACACAAAAATTAGTTTTAAAGATTTGATCTTATAAACTAATTTACTTTCATTTTCAAATTAGATAAGGAGCGAGATACCTAAGGAATAATAAATGAAATGGTAATAAAAAATGCCAAAGGCGTGGATTTGACATAGCACCTTCAAAACCATTTCTCTCTTTACATTCCATAATAAAAAAAATCCATGATTCAAATCTCATTGGGAGATGAAAATTTACATTGATATGATACAATTTACAATGATACATTGATTTAAAAAGGAAATAGATGTATAACATTTGCTATTACTCGCTAACAAATATTTGCCCGTAAACAATACTTGCAACGAATTTGTTTCTTTACCGGCTTCCATTTGGACATAGATCTATGTATGTATTATTGTTTTTTGTGTATCGCCTATAGATATGAAGTTTATTACTGCTCTACAACCGCTCTAATTTCCTTAATCAGAAGTTCAGTAAATTTTTAACTGTGTCATGTGCATTCATTTCATCAAGGAATAATGACGAGTTGTTATTTTCTTAACAAAAGATTGGAACAAGTTCCAAAAGTCAGCCACCTCTCTTCGTTTGGCATCAGGCTAGGCCCTAAGGTAGACCTAGATCTAGATCTAATCAACGGTGATTACAACACTTTATTGGCTTGCCTCTCTTCGTAGACGCAAGCCAAGGTTTGCAGTCACAAACTGACACCGCCAGCCTCTCATTGGACTCGAATTAGAGATCGGCCATGGATAAGGGTCTTAATATATAGATCTATATATGATTAATATTTAGAGAGTCTACCTAAACTAGGAGAGCTTCAAACCTGGATCTAAAATTAGTCACTAAAGATGTTTCTAGATCTAGATCTAGATTCTAGATCTAGATCTAGAATCTAGAATGATTTAGAAATCGAGACAGTCCATAGCTACCTTGATCTAGAATCTAGATCTTTATCTGCAACTTAAGTCTATTATGTTACTTTTCTAGATTTGGATCAATAAACGTAGTTAACTACGAATAGATTCTATATAGCAGCTTCTACAGATACATCGCTAGACCAGATACTAGGCGGTAATGGAACCAGATCTAGATCCTAGACTGGACAGAGCATTGTATTGTGCACAATGGACAGCGCCATATTGGATAGATCCGCACAAAATTAATCACAGCATGCATGCTGATAATAAGCGAACTAGCATTTGACCATTACAGTTCTTCTATTTGTGTGTTCATACATCATTAGTGTATGGACCAATCCCATTCCATGATGACCGTTATTGAACCCTTGGAAACATATGAAATGTTTAAGGTCATTCGCATAATATTGGGAAAAAAACACTCATAAAATAATGTCGCGGTGGGTTCCCAGAGCGGGATAATGTAGATGGTCTGGTTTTGGATTGAACCAACACCCGTATGATTAAAAACTGAGCGCTCTAGGCTAAACCACCTGTACCCCGAAAATATGTTCCTCTTTCTCTGGCCATGCTCTTAGCTTCTTCGCCTGCCTTTTTTTCTGTCGCTTTCGCTTTAAGTCTCTTATTCTCTCTCACTTAGAGAGGATGGGTGTTTATTTGTTTGCTTCGTGTTCAGCATCCAACGCTAGAGTTGCATTATACTATTTTTTGGACTCTAAGAATAAACCTGGCAATTTTACGTGCTGTCACGCCGAGATGGTATCCCTGTCTCAGCCTGTCACATATACTGACATCGACCGAACCATTAGGGGACGAAGTCAGACAAGTAAATTTTCATATTGTACCGATCGTGGGTTTCAATAGATCTACCACTTGTGTCAGTTCACATGATGATGAGGAAGAAGAAGAAGAAGAAGAAGAAGAAGAAGAAGAAGAAGAAGAAGAAGAAGAAGAAGAAGAAG